>MU188382.1:292-63174 GCA_016904865.1 Pissodes strobi
ACTGGTTCGATCGCTCTGCCAGAAAATATTTTGTTTAATTCAAGCTCGCTTTTTTAAAACATAGACAATAAATATTTTCAATGTATAAAACTGTTAAAATTTTACTGACTGATTCGCCCGAGTGGTCAGCTTAATCAAAACCCTATTTTATTCAGGCCAATATTTTGTTTACCATTTAAACAATAATTTTTCAAAATATTTACGCTTTATAGAAACATTGAATGGCTCTTTTCACATGTGAAATATAGAATTATTCTTTCTGATATTTGACAATGGCTTTTTCAGCAATAATATTTATAAAATTAATATTATTTAGTGGCATGCAGACAATTAAAATTATATATGAATGCACCGAAATAATAAATTACTTTAGCATAACCTTAACGGCTTAATAATATTTTTGTTAATTAATTTTAGAACTGGATTGGAAAAATAATGTTTTTGACCCAATTACAAATATTTAAAGGACTAAATTAAATAGTGTGTTTCATTTTGTAACAAAATATATCACGTACAATCTATTTTTTTGACCTCTGGAATTTTTATACACATTTTTATCAGTAATTTAGCTTGTTAAAATATAAACAGGAACGCTTGCGAATTTTCCAGGTTTTACATTTTTTTGATAAGAGAATTAAATATTTTATTTGATTTCAAACGCGAGGGGTTTATCGCGTGATACGAACTGATTATGCCTGAAAACGGTGTCTTCCCTTGTGTTATTTGCTTCAAATTAAGTTGTTCTGATTCGGAGATAAATTACTAAAGCTTATTTATAAATACCACGAAGTATTGGCAAGGACGCAGTACATTAATGTATTGGATTATTAAATGTTATTTGTAATGTAACTAGTGCGTAATATAGTATTACTTTGTTAAAGTATGCAGTCGCCTCAAGGGTTCAACATTTGTACAAAAATAATACTAAAAGTTCATGCTATTAGATACTTGAGCCAAAGAACCTTTCCTAAGGGAAATAAACTAGTCAGCAATTGAAATGCCCCGTACGAAATTTTGCATATTTTTGAGGCCGTGTAATTTGAAAAATATTTGATGGGTTTTTTGAAGCAAGATAGATTTGGATAGATCGTCACTATCGGCTAATACAGGGCTAAAGGCGAAGCCAGAATGTCGTCGCAGAAATGCTCAATACTAATCCAAGGAGCACAGGGTGAACAATTCAACACTACAAGAACACTGGAGAAGTAAACTCTCATCATGGTGGTGGGCGCCCTCGAGCCCCTATCATCAGATGTGATAATAAACTTAAACATTGTCATGAATAGAAGACGAACCCTAAACTTCCGCCAAATAAGAAATAAAAGGGGTCATCATGTTTCTTGTCAAACTATCCATCGCCGTCTTCATGTAAGAAACCTTCCATATCGAAGACATGCACGTTGTCCCCAATACGCACGAAGAGATTGGGCAAGGATCCATCAAAATTGAAATTTAGCCAATTGGAGTATGCTCATTGATGAGTCGCGTTTTAACCTGTTTATGTTTCATGAGCGAATTTTGGCGCGGAGAGAGAGAGAGGTCAATGGTACAGGGAACAGCATATCGAAGCGTGAGAACCATTTGGAGGAAGTGGTGTGACAGTCTGGGATGGAATTATAAGAAATTTAAGAACAAAACCGGTGATATTGATTGGAGAAAGCATCAATGTAGAGAGATATAGCAACAGGCATATAAGTGAGTTTGTCGTCATACCCTTCGCAATAAATTTGGGTGACAATTTTATTTTAGTTGACGATAATGTTCGCCCACATCGAGCGTCAATTATTACGAACTTGCTGAGGGAGCACAACATCGAAAATATGATATTGCTTGCTAGATCGCCAGGCATGAATCCAATTGAAGACGTATAAAGTAATTTAGAATTACGTTTAAATCAGGAAGGTAATGAATTTCATAATTTGAAAGAATTAGCGAATGCGATCGAGCGTGGATGGGAAGCCACACCCCAAATATTGATTAGAAACTTGATGGAAAGCATGAGTTAGAAGAGTCGTCCGAAAACGAGGTGTTTTAAACCATTTTCTAAAGATGCAGTAATTTACTGCTAATGCTGTAGCCCTTCGAACCTGCAGTGTAGAAGATTATTTATTAATCTTAGATCATTTGTTCACTAGTTGTAAAGTTCTTACGTTCGTTAGTTATTGTTTTCATTAGTCGTTTAGCTTGTTAAGCATTCGGTTAAATTATCGGTAAGTTATTATTGTTACGTGAGAGTATGTCTTTACTCTTTCCGCTGTTTCTGAAATCCAATAGCACGCCTCGAATTTGCATTATCCTGTATAGCGCTATTCGGAGATTGAATTAATATACCCAAGCACTTTAGTATGAATCTGATTCAGCTACCTGTCGCAAAAGTTGGAGCATAATTGCTATTTAAAAGCAATTTGATGCCTCGATGTACGTAAAAATTGCAGTGTTTTAGAAAATTGACAATTTTCTTGGAACGACGTAAGATGTTTAAAAAAATCCAAAAACTTTCCGAGGCAGTACATTACTCTTTATGGCGCGATGGGCGGCGCGGTGGTTAGAAAAACTTCTTCTTCTTCAAGTGCCCTGGCCTCCTAGAGCGTTGGCGATCAAAAGCATGACCTGGACCTTATCGGCAGCCTTCCTGAACAAAGACGTAGTGCTCTGTCCAAACCACTGGCGTAAAATTTTGAGCCAAGATGTTCTGCGGCGTCCTGGGTCACGTTTACCCTCTATCTTCCCTTGAACAATAACGTGCGATAACCTATATTTGTCATTACGCATGGCATGACCAAAGTACTTCAATTTTCGTCGCTTAACTATGTTCAAAATTTCCCTTTCCTTGCTTAATCAATGAAGCATCTCCACGTTTGTAACTCTCTCTGTCCAGGGAATTCTAAGCATCCTACGGTAAGCCCACATTTCAAAACTTTTGCACATCGCATTCGTAAGTGTCCAAGCCTCGATACCATAGAAAAGGATGCTAACATAGCAACGTAGCAATCGGACCCTAAGGGAATTTTTTAAGTATCTGCTGGTCCAAACCTTTTGCATGTTTATAAAAGCTTGTCTGGCCTGCTCTGTTCTACTCCTCACCTCAGAGGTTAAATGCCATTTGTCATTTAAGAGGCAACTGAGACACCTGTAAAATGTTACACGTTCCACTGTTTCATTTTTGACTGTCAGTTTCCCGTCCTGGATCACCTGATCGTTACTGATGACGAGCCATTTCGTCTTTTTAACGTTGAGTCTGAGACCCATGGGCTCGCTAGGTTCGGTTCTGAACAAATTTTTCCAACAAATGCCATGGTTAAAAAAATAACAAAATTGCACCATCCTCTTATCCGCCTTGTATTAAACCACTAGTCTAAGAATACGCCTTTACTTCTATATATTAGTCCATGGTCACATCTATCCAAATCTGTCTTCTCTCCGCTTCAAAAAGTCCATCAAATATTTTTTAAATTACTTGGCCTCAAAATTGGTGCAAACATTTGTCGTTTCAATTGTGGATTAGCATGGGTTACCTCCTTTAAATAGACGACGCTAGAGGTTTTGACGTCTATAGCATATTTACTTTAAAATTCGGTATAACATAAATTTGCCAACGTACTACTCAAACTTCATTTTTTTTTAATCGGTTTGGATGACATCTAAGAAAAACTATCTATAGTAGTCTCGGTTCTAGTTTGGCAAAAAAATTGAGTATTAGTTGGGGTTTTAATTAAAAATAATTTCTTAAATAAAATAGACCGTACGTCGGCTTCGCGTCTGTCAGTCGGTCTAAGTGTACCAGATGTTAACGGGAGTTACCAGATGTCAACAGGAGCTGCCTGTGGATTTTCACTATAAGTATATGAGATAGTCGTTTGAAATTTGGAGATTATATAAGAATTAGTGGAAGACAATAATTATAAAGTATCACTTCCAGTTAATCTAAAGTGGCTCCAACTTTTCTTTATTTTGAACAGAATACACAGAGCTAGGAGTTTAAAGTGATACATTTTTCAGGGTTAGTTTTTCGAAACTTCGAGGCCTGGGACTATTCCCGAAGGTCTCGAAATTGGTCTTCAAAATCTGAATACACACGGTTTAAAGTTATTCTTAAGATTCATGAAAAATATGTAAGAACATAGGAGTAGGGCAATATTAGCGACAATTGTGGTCTATGCAAATTTTTCTAGTATTTTCAGGTAAGAGGATAACGATGCGGTCAACTAACCCAAACTAGTCCAAGGCATGCTTAAAATCACACTTTACCTATTTATACTAAACTTTTATAGGTACCTAGTCCGACATAAATTAGTTGACCACATCTGTTACCCTCATTATCTCGTTTACCTAAAAATTTTATAAATAATCTGCACCAACCGCAATTGCTTTGACCGCAAATGTCGCAGTCTCATTTGACACGACACCAGAACATAGGTATAATTTTTAATTAAAAGAAAATAATAATTAGTAACTGTAGTAAAAGAAATTATTTTAGACTAATAGTAGGTATTGGCAGTATAAATGCAACAGATACCTTCATAAAGTTCACGCTATGTAAACGAAATACGTACATTATGAATTTATAAACGAATAAAGAAAACATTTATTTCGAACTAAAAAAGTCACAAAAGCATTTGAGAGTTCATCTACAGATCTGGAACGGATCTTTGCAGCAAAAAACACTGCCACTGAAAAAGTTCTTTAGAATCCCACGCTGGGATTACCCGGAAGTAAATGTTCTTACCCAAACTCTGACAATCCCCAAATTTTGTCTGCATAGAGCCATTACTCTTAATCTGATAGATAGGCATTTTTTGATGTATAATTAAAATAATGACGTATTTTAATTAAAATAATTATATGTTTTTGTAAATTTTTAGGCCTCGCGACTTCTTCTATGATCCCGGGGCCAGTTGTTTCTTATCAGTTCCGGTTCCGGGATCCCTAGTTGCAATGCAATCTCCAAAATGGTTTGGAATGCAGTTTTAGCAAGGTAATTTGCAGTTTTAGCAAGGTAATGAGAAAGCCGGGGCTATACTTATGAAATAAAGTTGACGTTTGCCGCCTCCCCCTCTGGGGGCAAGTCTGAAGTGTCATATGATCAGTTAAAAAATAATAAATAAATAAATAATAAAAATCGCTCTATGACACCCCAATGTATACAGGGTGTTTCAAAAAACATGCGCCATCGCTCGGCCGGAGATTCATCATCCAAAAATAAGAAAAAAAGTTCATATGAACGTAGGTCCGGAAATGCTTAGTTTTCAAGATACAGGGTGTTGAACATTTAAAAAAAAATCGGCTTTTTTAAAATATCTTAAATATCCTTTGTCCGATTTTGTTAAAATTTGGTAGTGTTATTTACAGTGATAAGGGGCTAATTTTTCTTTAACTAGATTAAAATTATCAAGTCCAGTGGCGTCCCCGAAGGGACCTGGTCGAATATTTTTGTCGAAAAAAATGTACGCCACTGACTTTTTTGCAATTTTTATATTTTTTATGATTAAGCCACTAAAAATAATTTTTTTTTGTCTCTTAAGTTGTTTTCATATCTTACCTCGTTTTCGAAAGAAAAAATAAAAAGCATATTATTGCATGTCCCTGAACAACAAAAACAGGCACCAACGCTCGTCGAGAGATTGGCCATACGAAAATACTAGAAAAAGTTCTATTAAACATTGGTTCACCAACGCTATACTAAAACGTTTTAGAGATATTTGGTTGAAACTTTGGTAAAATTATGTAATGCATAGATGGTAAATTTTCACCAAACTAAAATACATTTATTTCCAACAGAAGCTTACATTTGGGTATACCTATTAATATAATTGTAAACAAATGTGTGACCCGGTGTTTAGTTTCGGGTCACAATTTTTTTACAATTATATTAATAGGTATACCAAAATGTACGCTTCTGTTTGAAAAGATGTATTTTAGTTTGGTGAAAAATTACTTTCTATGCATCACATAATTTTACCAAAGTTTCAACCAATCTAAAACGTTTTAGATTTTTAGGATTTTTCTTGACGCCCTTGTATTTCAAAAACTAAGCGTTTGAGAATCAATGTTTATTAGAACTTTTTCTAGTATTTTTGGATGGCCAGCTCTCGCCGGGCGTTGGTTGGTGCATGTTTTTGTTGTCCAGGGACATGCAATAATATGCTTTTTATTTTTTCTTTCGAAAACGAGGTAAGATATGAAAACAACTCAAGAGACAAAAAACAATTATTTTTAGTGGCTTAATCATAAAACAATATAAAAATTGCAAAAAAGTCAGTGGCGTACATTTTATCGACAAAAATATTCGACAAAGTGCCTTCGGGGACGCCACTGGACTTGATAATTTTAAACTAGTTAAAGGAAAATTAGCCCCTTATCACTGTAAATAACGCTGCCAAATTTCAACAAAATCGAACAAAGGATATTGAAGATATTTTAAAAAAGCCGATTGTTTTTTAAATGTTCAACACCCTGTATCTTGAAAACTAAGCATTTCCGGACCTACGTTTATATCAACTTTTTTTCTTATTTTTGGATGATGAATCTCCGGCCGAGCGTTGGCGCATGTTTTTTGAAACATCCTGTATATTTAGTGTACTTACTGGAGAAAAGACAAAAACAAAAGCACATTAAAAATATAGCCAGCGTACTGACCACTGTCAAATATTCAGATCATGTGTCCCTGTGCTTTTAAAATTAAGTTAAAACATGTAAAAAAATTAAGCTAAAGATGGTAATAAGTAAAGAAAAAATGCCAATGATTGGATTTGAGAAAATGAAAGAAACTTACAACAACTAAAACAGGGCTTACGAATGAGATTTGCGCATCATCTGATGTATCGAATATTGGGGGAGGAGATTAGAATTCTAAATACCAGAGAGAATTCCGCCAAGTTCCGGCTGAAAAAGGAGGAGGGAGGGACATACCGTAAGCCGCTTGGAACGCATTGATCCTCGCAAGAGGTAGTGGATCAGAGGGCACGCAGGTTTTGACTTAACCGCCCGAACCACGTTGATTAAGTACCACTATAAAAGCGTTTCTCGGGGCACATGGCGCAACCTATCTTATAAAGCTTTTCAGATGTTAAGGCTAAGAACCTTCCAGGTACTCAGCATAAACTCTATATCGGCGGCCCCTTCATAATATGAGAAACGGTCTAGAATGGAGGGCTGTTTGTATGTGTGGGGGAGGGGGTACATGCTAGGAACCTTCCACTGGCCCGTCGTAGGCTCCCTTTTAGCAGTTCTTTCACAATGTGAGGAAGGATCTAGGACGGACCTCGGTTATGGAGGTGTTAGGGCTGGCGCTGAAAACCTTCCAGGGACCTAGTACAATCTTCACATTGGCTCTTCCCTCACAATCTGAGAAAAGGTATTGGATTGACTTCGGTTG
Organism: Pissodes strobi; assembly: GCA_016904865.1. Taxonomy (NCBI): domain Eukaryota; kingdom Metazoa; phylum Arthropoda; class Insecta; order Coleoptera; family Curculionidae; genus Pissodes; species Pissodes strobi. The sequence goes on from MU188382.1 coordinate 7,668, forward strand.
TGGGGAGATTAGGGCTAGCGCTGTGCACCTTCTAGGGATCCAGAGTGGACCCACATCCTTCCTCCGCAGCCTGGGAAGCGATCTGGAACCTCGGATGTTGTGGAGATGAGACTAACCTTTCAGGGACCTAGCGTAAGGTTCAGTAAAAGACAGAATATGGCAAGAGTGGCCGCTGAAGCGACCATCTCCTTCCTCGATATTGGCAGTCAGGGCTCCGTGAACGGCGTCTTGTTAAAAAGCTCCGAAGGCTCTAGGCTGCGAAGAAAGAAATCGCTAGTGTAAAGAGTGAAATACACCAGGACGTCGTGCGCCGGCCAGGGTTCCAGTAATGGTGTCAGTGCCACCGACTTTGTGAGCTCCCTTATTACTGGTGGACAGAGGTCGGGCGGCGTTTCGAGGGTTAATAAAATCTTATTTAGGAGGACAAGGAATCGTCCACTTTGCCCTTGGTGAATGTTCAGCATTGGCGATGGTACGAGGAGTGCACACTATGTGCTGAACTCGGAGGACATATGTAAGAATACGCTGAGGAGGCTATGTGTCTTCGCTGAGGAGGTCGAGCTGCTTGGCTGAATTGGAGAATGAGCAGGTGTATAACCAGCCCACGCTGGTGGCCTATATGCAAGGGATTTCCCGTTCGTACTTTTAATTCATTCATTTATTCAAACCCCAGAGTGAAAATTATTAAAAGCGCTACTAAAGCTTGAAACAGTCTAAGATAAAGGAGAGAGAAGGTTTGTAAAAAATTACCAACACAGATGTAAGAACCAGTAACGTGCCGTGGGTATAAGGGCGGGAGGGGCGAGCTAGTTCGAGGGCGCCGAATGATGAGCCATTTGCAGTTTGCATTAGGAGGCTGAGGCGGGTTAGATAGAGGGCGGGGGGGGCATTCGCCCCCCCTGGCCCCCTATACGGCACGCTACTGGTAAGAACATCTATAAAAAACATAAAAAGATAAGAGAGACTACAAGAAGTGAAATATAGGAAAAGAGTGCAGAAATAGGGGCTCTACAGGAGTTTTTAATATCCGTTGAACGATGATGACTTAAAAATATAAGATAAATAGAGTGGATTAACTGATGGACGACGAAAAAGTCATTATTAGGATAAGCATTAAACAACTATTCCATAATAATCGTCCAGACTTTCCTGAAGTAAATTGCCTAGCGGCGTCGAAAATGATTGAAGAAGGACGAGCTGACAAAGAGGTAGAATTTTCGAAGCTTTTAGATGATAATAACGTAAAGTGGCTGACTTCGGTGTTCAATCGTATCTATGACTCTAGAAATATTTCTGTCCAATGGCTTACATCTGAATTTATCACCGAAAAAACATAGAGGATTATAGAGCAATAATTATTCGACAGAACAATATATAAACTCTGCAAATAATCTATATCACCAGTTCAATGCTGTTTCAGAAAGGTAATCGTTATACATGAGGCCCTGTTCAGTATCCAGGTAATTTTTCAGAGGCGTAGGTACATGAGCCATGTTGAGACCTGATATGCTTTATTGAATTGAGAAAGTGTGACATCAAAGGATAAAATTATACTTTAAATAATATAGGACTGAATGATAATGATCTGAGAATTAATATGCATATGTGAGGTTAGGAGAAGATAATACGGATGAAAACAAGAGGTCTAAGTCAAGGACGTATATTGTCTCTGTATACGGAACAAATTCTCAAGGAAGTTATGGAAAATACTGAAATAGGAATTTTGCTAAATGGAGAGTAACTGAGTAACATTAACATGGTCATATTCGTTGTTACCCTGAAAGGTCTATAACTTCTTGTAGGTAGAGTGATGCTGATAATACGTAGCCAGAGATACGGACTTAACTTTAGGTAAATCCAACTTACCAAACAGTAACTTCGAAAGCAATAAAAAGCCTCTTGAACCAGCCAACGACAATTAGTACTACTCGTATATTTAAAGACCACAACTCGACAGTAACCGTAAAAATTCGTTTACTTCTTCACTATGATTGTATATTTCTGTTCTGTACGGTGTAGTGTCCGGAATTCTCACTGAAGCAACAGGTATGTTGTGATGATGCTTTATCATCGAATGCTGGGGGTTTGTGGCGAGACGGTATCAGACACGAATACTTCCTGTAAAGAATTAATAAAAAAATAAATACGATCCACACCTGCCATGAAAGGTTCAGTACCTTGGTCATAATATGAGAAAAATGTCAGATACCACTTACTACAAAGGACAGTGTTCAGAAAGAAGATGTATAGGAAGAAGACGAATTTCGTGCCCAAAAATTCTCAGAATCTGGGCTTCAGTAACTAATTCGCAACTATTTAGGACCGCAGTTAACAAACTAATATGGCAAAAAAAGTTTTTCCCACATTAAAGGATGTTTGGTTACCTGTTCATATAATAAATAACATATTTTAATATTACTTTCATGAAAGGTTGGATCTCACATTTTACATTTACCACATTTACAAAAAGTAAGAAGGTTCTATGTATAGTACATGAATAGTACATAAATCTTAAAGCCTTTCATATGCTGCTATAAAATAACATAAAATGAGGTACCCAAACATGATATTGATAAAGACTTTACAGTGATAAAGTATGCATTTCAAATTGGCGTCCTACTCTTTTAAATATGACATGTGTACTTCTATCCTAGATAATTTCGTGTCTATTGAAAACACCAATTTCTTTAAATAATCAGTTTTCCTTCTCTTTTCTGAAGTATTGATAATAACAGCAACAATAAATTCCCGTACGCATTAGATGGTCCAACAAAAACGTAATTTCAATAATATTAGTCATTTATAGATTAATGTGGATGTCTTAAAACCATCACTAGACATTTTTTGGCTTATAATGGCGAAAATTTTATGGTGAATCAGTCACCATATAATTGTCGCCACTGTAAAAGCCAAAGTGTCTAATGATGGTTTTAAGACGTCCCTTAAGGGAAAGCTCATCAATACACCTCGTACAAAAAATTTGGTTGAGTGGCAACTAAATATAACATTGCTCGAGAAAAACTATTTATTCAGTGACACCTGCAAAAGTTCGAATTGATGGCTGTACAGAACCTGAACTTGCTATTGCTCAGTTTAAGTAGTAGGACGATAATATCGTGGTGAATGTTTTACGCAAAATTTTTTCGTAAATTTGGAAATTACGACACTTTAAGCCACTTTACTGTTAAGTGAGTGACTTAGATAATATAGCAATCGCACTCCTCGGCGAATCCACCAACAGGTGGTATAATTCTGTTAGTCGTACATGAAAACTCCGACAAAATTGCAAAAAACCTTATCGATCTGTAAGAAGACTTAACATCAAATTTAAGATCTGAAATAGATGCAATTTCTATACAGACAGCAGGTGCTCAAAGAAAATTTTGTTCGTCTGATGGAACTGGTCAGAAACGCGACATCAATTAGTTTTATAGATCAGGAACGATCTACTCAAAGTGGAAAAATTAGCCAATTTTCTAAAATGGAAAACTTGAATTCCAAAAGAAGATTATCTAAGAAACGAGAACGCTTGCTATATATTCTATTGTTACAAACCTTAGATTACCAAACTAAAAGGTATAAGCGAAAACGTTTTCTTAGAGTCAGTCCCCCCTTTTATACAAAGAGACAGAATTGCAGGATAAAAAATAGATTTCATCTGACTAAGGGAGAAAAATTAGATTTTGTGCCACGTTATAGCTGTTAATACTTCCCTGGTATCGAGCTTCGGATTAGTTTCCCTGGGCCGGATATTTCGGCTGATCGTTATCAGCATCGTTAAGAAAAGTTATATTAAGGAAAAATGAAATAAGGCCTGTTTTGTGGCTGAAATTAATGATCGATGTTAGATACATAACGGTTTTCTGTGTGGATGCTTTGGGGCGTTGAAAATATTGCACCAGTAAATTTCTATGTTGGGACAGAAGGCTATAATAGCCGAATGTTTTTCCTTAAAGAGGCAATATATTTACACCTTATTAAGGTACACATTTTTATTAGAAGACTGCTACCACAATAAGTCTCGTTTAGGATAGCTAGGGGAACAGGGGACCACTATCAGCTGCGACAAATCTGCTTTAAGGTGTCACATTATTAATGAAGGTGCTTCATTTGTACAAACCCGGTCTCGAAATAATTATTTTTTTTTAAAATCAGTTTATTTTTACTGAAAATTTGGTAAGTATCAATCTTTTAAGATAGTGAATTAAATAATGAGGTAAGAGAAGTAAGAGAAATACATCAGAAATTAAATGCGATTTGTAGCAAGAGAGCTAATGGCATTTGCATGATAAAATCAATCCAAAAGAAAAGTATTTATTGAGATACAAAGAAGTACTACAAGAACGAGTTTCAAAGTAAAATTTTATTTTAATTATTCCGTAGGTAGTTTCAAGGAAGGCATTATTGACCATTTTTTGTTTTTGTGTTATTAAGACTGCAAATACGAAAATATATCAATTTTGACATAATTATCCCTTTTTCTTTAGGTTTCTATCCAATTCAGTATGTTAGCAGTATTAAGGTTCAATAAAAAAAACAAAATAGTCAGTCTAAGTTACTTAGTAACATCTTTTTAAACCCCAATTTTTTTAAACTAATAATAAGGGTAAACGTCTAACTTTTAAAAACATTATATATACAATTTTGAAAACTGAACAAAAAGTATTTTTTACGTAGGGAACTCAGCTTTAGTTAACAAATAGAAAACAATTTTAGTATTATTTTCTTATATCATTTTGTTCTGGATAAAACGTTTTTACAATAATAATAAATTATTTTAGATCTGCAAAATAGCCTAAAACATTTGGCAAATAACGATTGTTCAAATAGCAGAAATAATAAATAAGCCACACAATTGTAAGTAGCAAATTCTAAATAGTTTTAGCTAATTCATATTTAATTAAGCATTTTCATATTTTACTTATCTGGAAAATGCTGGATATTCACACTTTAGCTGATCTCACAATCGTATTTTTCTACTGTTTGAAAACGTAAAATTAGTTTTTCATTCACCGATTTTATCACAAATACAATTTTCTGTTAAAGTGATATTCTCCATATGTTACTAAATTTTGGGAACGCCCTGTATAGTCTTGTCTACTATTGGGGAATATTTAGATAAATATCTAATTATTCATCCAATTGAATTAATAGTTTCTTTCTCTCGGAGCTTGCTACTTTTTGGTTCTTGGTTTAGAATTTCAAAAGGAAGATCTTTTGAAAAACGACATCCGTCACACAATGCCTTCTTCCACGAAGTAACGTAACTGGAGTTACTTGCATTCATGAAATTGGGCATTTTATCAAAATAAGATACGTCCTTTGTTACTTCTTCTTACAACATGAAAATTATTAGGACCTGAATTACGCCTCTTCCCTGGTTTTGCAGAACAATTATTTTAAGGTATGTGTTAAGTATCTGTTAAAATCTACTCACCTCAATTTGGTAAATTTATAGAAAAGAACAACGAAATAAAGCAGGAAAGATAATTTGTGTGCGATTGTTAATTATTTAAAGTGAAAACTTCTATATGCGCCTTTCAGCACACTGTTTCCTGGGGAATGAATAAGACTGAGTCATCTCTCATCACACTCGGATATTTAACGCTCATTCGGGTAAAGTTGGATAGAGCCGACTTGAACCATGCGAGGGAGAAACAGTTAGGAAGTGAAAACTTCTTTAAGCGCGTTCAGCACACTTTTTTCTGCGTACCGAATGAAACTGAGCCGTCATGCATTTCAGTGCAAATCTATAAGAAATTGATCGTACCCCAATTTCCTAGCCGTTTACACTGACTTCGTATAGACTATAACTGCAATGCATTTTAGTCAGGAATATGTAAAACATCCCAAACATATTTTATTGAAGACATTCAGACACGCTGGAATTTTTTATATTATCTGCTTTCTCGCTTGCTTGAATAAAAAAGTAGAAAATTCATATATGTTTGATCATCCAAATAACAAATATTGCAAGTTCTTCAGACTGTTGCATATCAGAGGTTATACCTACCATTTGTTTCAACTATCAAATATCTCTGATTCTAGTTTTGTAGGGGTTTGCACAATGAAAAAGAACTGAAGAACATCTTGGTCAAACGTTTTAAGAATATATTTTGAAACAAACAATTATATTATTGTGACATTCCTAGACCCTCACTTTAAAGACAACTTTTTTACAGAAAATCATAATTTTAAATAATAAATAATAAATATTTAAAATCATAAATAATAAATTTAATAATTTACGAAAACGTAAAAGCAAATCGGATATATCAAATAAAAGAAAATAGCACACCCCCAGAACGCGGATATTAATCAAGGCCGAACTATAAACTTCAGAAGTTCACAATAATGATACAAGCGATGACGATGAACCACTTGCTAAGTAGTATGCTCGAACTTCTACATAAACTAAATGCAGTCAAACTTCTGCTCATAATCTGTTTTGGGAAACCTGTGAAGAGCTTGCCAGAGAAGAGATGAGCTCCATCACTTGTTTTTGTGAATCAAGATCATCTTCTAAGAAGACATCCATCTATGAAGAGGTAAATGCTGAAATCAAAGTATATAAAAAAACTCTTATTCTTTTGCAAGAAAAGTGAAACCAATTTCGATGTGGAAGAAAAACGGAAAATTCTACCATAATTATATTACCAAGTCATCATATTATCATAAATATTGTCAGCACCAGCTGGCAGTGTTTCAAGTGCGCAGAATGCGAGGCAAAATGTTTTCAGAGGCTGGAAATGTCAACTCACCAAAAAGCAACAGCCTGAAAACCCAGATATCTTTTACTTTAAAATATTTCCTTTTGACTGACCTGAAAAGTTCCTTTGTTTTATTTTTTTTAAGTAAGCTGCTAGATTTTTTGTTCCTTATTATCATTTATTGACCGATATCAAAGTGTACAGAATTAAAAATATAAGTTGGTTTACTAAGCGCCAATTCAATGAAATCGTCATATCAAAGGCGGGCCGAAGACGCAACGCGACGGTAAAAAAATGTAGGGGGTATTGAGGCAATAAGAGCCGAGTTTGACGCGATTTACTTCGGTCAAAGCGCTATTGGTAAACATAGAGTAAAATTTCCCGCTTAGTAAGTAATCAATGGAGGAGTTTAAATAATGAAATATGTTTTTATTAAAATTTTGACAACTATATTTTGTGAAGTCCCAAAAAAAAGATGAAAAGGTAAAGGCCTTATTCAGCATATTTTTAAAAAATTACGGTAAATACGATTGCATATAAAATTTGTAAAATATATTATTTTTTACTTCAAGAATGAAATTTAATACCTCGTGCAAAATTCTTTATTTTAATTTATTTTGGGGATAAACTACATCATAGTTTTTTAAAACTTTACAAATTATTTTGGAAAAAGTTTTGCAAAACTAATTGTCTACATTTTAGCAATTTCTACATTTCGTTAATTTTACCACAATAACTAATTAGCACAAAATTTAAAGTAATAGACTTTTAGATAAACCTATATTTGCACCCATCTTACATTATTTTGCAAATGCACAAAATCTGATTAAAAGTTACCTTTTTTAGTTGGTAACCCAGTTGATGGTACAGCATATGAATGTATACAGCTCCTAGAAGAATTTGCAAAACTGTTTTCATTAAAATGCAAACCACACATTCTAATAAGTGACTGAAATAACATTACATTGGTGTATCATTCGCATATTTGTGGGATCCTATAAATTCTAAGGCACTTTTCCAGGCTAGACACCTGCAAGTTTTTTTTAATACATATACTCTTATTGTACTCACTATAAATCGATGTTAATATTGAACATTGATGGGAAGTCGGACAAATTTAACTTGTAAGATTTGATCTAAACATACAAGTGAAGTTAAATAAAAGCTTATAATAAACTAATACATACCTACCCTTTTGGGCACCTAAAGAGCGATATATTGTCTGCCATTCGTCTTTCACAATCAACTACTGAACCAGTATTTCGACTAGATATTTTACTCAGAAATCCACAAAAACAAACCGCTATTTTTAAAATCTCACCCTATACGCCGGACCGTAAACAAATTTAAAATAAAATTAAATCACCTAGCTCTCCACTGTAAACTGACACCAGTCTACCGGGCAGGCGGGGAGTGGCGGAGTTGAATTTGACGATGGCGCGGAGTGAATCAACTTATATTTTTAATTCTGTAAACTTTGCCGATATAGCCGATATATACGGCCGATACCGATAAAATCGTCCTCGACCGATATAGCCAATATATCGGTATCGGTCGATCTCTGCAGTTTTTATACAGGATGAGCTAGTTGAAGCTAAACTTTTCGTCATTTCGAGTTTTGACACGACATGTCACCATTTAACATTTAAGTACTGGAAAAGCGAATAATCTGTAGCAACCAAACATTCGTACATTAATGAGCAGAACATAAGAAAAAATAGCATCGATCCGATGTAAAAGATAAACAAATTTGGTGGTTAGAGGCAGTGGATTTTATGGCAAATTTCGAGTTAAAATTTAAATTTTATCATATTGATATTGATATAGTTTTCGTGGTAAGTCGTATTTGCTTGCTTAAGATCTCGCTTTAAACGATTTGGGGATGGGAAAAAGGGTCAGGATCGGAAAATCTGCGCATTTTTCAAACGTTAAGCAGCGGTTTCTGCCTGATTCTATGGAAGATTTCGAGGTAAAATTTTATTTTAAACAACAAGGTTGGTGCAAATGATTTCAAAATATAGAACTCAAACAAAATGCTTGAATTTCATAACATTAATCTCCCCTTGTTGAAGTTTTCACTTCTGTCGTGTGGTGTTTAGCACGTTTTTTAGTCAAATATTTCTTGTAAAATAAACAACTACATTTTTTTGATGAGGATGTCTGAACTATTAACGTAACGTGACATCAGAAAAATCAAGTACAGATGAATTAATTTCCATCAAAAGTAAAAAGGTTTTTTGATCAGTCCCTTGCTATTTAAGTATTGGTCAAGAAAGATGCCTCAGGTTTATGATAAACTATTCTTTTTTAAGAACTTTAAGCCTATTCAAACTCAAATGGGGTGGCATTTAGACATTAAGTGCATCCTCATCCGGGAAGAAAAAGTGCATTTTTATGTAACGTGCAGCTCTTCAGAATTTGTGTTTTTTATCTTTACTACTTCCATAAATAGCAGCCATACTTAGACTTTTACGACACTTGTTCAGTTTTTTTTTTAATTTTTTACGAGTAGGTAAGTAATGCTTTGCGAATAATTATCCGTAGGAAATGATTTTAATAAGGAGGTATGCGAGGGAAGGAAAGGTGGGATGAAATGAATATATTACTTTATATACAGTGTCTATACAATGTTCAGTATTTTCTGGACTGGAAAATATAATGATATTATTTTTTGTGTGAAAATTCTGTATATTTATATCTGGAGGGAGTTTGTATTAAGACAAAAATAAATTTTATTATTATTTAATATACTTTTTATATTCACAGGTGAAAAGAGGGGGATGCAAATGTGATGTGAAAGTATTAGATTCATTGGCAGCGTTCATCTATGGAGATTTTGGATTTATTAATTTTTAATTTCCCACCTTTTTTAAGCAATGGTTTTTTTAGCGTGATTATATAAACCTATAACGAGACCCTCGGCGAATAAACCCTATAATTCAACTGGTTGATGGTGCCTCTGAACCCCAAAATATTTGTTAAATACATTCATAATTACGCTCGAAAATAATAATCAGCTATCCTATTGTTAGATAAAAATATCCAAATGCCAGAGCGGTGAAATCCTATCAATCCAAGGGATCTTAAAATATGAAACAACTGTCAGACTTTAAGCATATCTACATCACACGGTATATCATGCCTATAAAAGAGGGTGATTGTTAAAAAACTCGTCACTTGGAGTATTTGAACGTTATTTAGTCTACGAAATGGGTGATAAGTAGGTATTAAATAAATAAAACCGAAACCTAAATATTTGTTTAGAGAGTCGTTTATGGTTCAAATGAAATTTCGTCACCCCGAAAGGTTTGATTTATAATATTTACAGACTTCATCCGCCTCGTAACCCGGACGGGATTGAGATGTGAATACAAAATACCCAGACAGGAACACGAATTATTACGTATTCTAGCCAAAATCACGCCACCCTACTCGGCCCTTCCATACGTGTACGTCATAATTTTATGATTTTCTGATAAACATTTTGTCCATAGCTTATTCAGATGATAGATTTTCTACATAAGCGTCCCCTTACAGTTTGAGAATTTAAAATATTTAAAGCATTATTCGGGCATTTTTCGATAGGAAGTATTGCATTATTATTAAGCGGAATTGTAAGGTATTGTGACTTTTGAAGTTTTGGTAAATAAGCGACTCGTTAATTTAAACAAGGATCCAATTTTAACCTTTTGAGACCTGAAGTTTAAATATTTTTTATAAATCATTTTCAGTTTCAAAAATTAGTTTTGTGATGTTCAAACGAAAAGTTCATAATAACGCACACCTTTCTTGCAATATGCTAGGCTAGTGTCGTCATCCCCTGACTAATGTGCCAACCATCTCTTTTCGACATTTCAATGAAAAAGAAGCACACATGAGGTAAGTAATAGCTAACCTTGTATCATTGTATGATAATTTATTCATTCAAATTATAACCTGCTGTAAATAAAGGCTAGTAATATACTGATAAATGAATATTGCGACAAAATATTTTGTCAACGTGAAAAAAAAGGCGCTGTTTTTTCAGTGGCATAATTATGCACAATTAGTCGGTTGTTTACCTAAAAAATGCAGCTGGTTATTATTTACTGCAGAAAGAAGATAATGATCACGAAAATAAAATGCTTGATTTTTGTATAGGCTTGCTTTGATTTGAAGTTGAGCGACGATTAACAAGGAGAAGAGAATAATAAATTCCACACATCTACACCGAATACTGTTAGTACAGAAGTGGTCAAAATAAGAAAAATTGTCGATCAGTAGATTGTCGAACCAAACAAAAACGCGGCCCAAAAACATTTCGAATTCCTGCGTTGCATTGGGATGATGAAGATACTTTGCCTTTGTCCTTATTTGTAGGGGCAGTGAAGAGATCAAGATTCAATGACATTAAAACTCAAAAGGATGGTATAAAAAGATGTAAAGGTGATTTCCATATCTCTGATATAGTCTGGAATGAATTAGACTGAAGCAATGATGAGTACGAAGTACTAAGCCCTTTAGAATACCTTCAAAAATATATAAATGCTATCGAGTTCGAGAAAATGCCAAACTATACCAGTGTGTAGGGGAGACCGGGGACAATTATAACAACTTTTATATATTTGGGCACTATTTTTCACGTGATAAAATTAAAACCCATCAAATTGTGGAAACCTATAAACCTCAGTTTTCTTTTTATCTTGTCGTTTTGGTATAAAAAAAAACATTTTTTCGACATAAATGTTATGCGTTATATTCGTACCACCCCCAGAGACAATTGTAACAGACCATGGTACAATTGTAACAGATCATGGACACTTGCAACAAATAATAACAATTAGACAATAACCATTAGATGTAAAGCAGAAAATGAGAACTAAAAAAACTAACATAAATGACACGAATCATGTCAACTGAAGCACACAAAATCGACATAAAACCTTAAATGATAAAGTCAATCTCTGCAATTGATGCAGTAAAAAAATAAACCGTCATTGTCATCTCTGCATTCGCAGTGAGCCCATTCCTTACAGAGTTGACGTTTTACCCATTATTCACCATGTCTGTCGTTGGCGTAGGGTCCTAAGCAATACAAACATAGTGTGTCGTCATAATCTGGGGAGCTTAACTGAACTTCTTTCTTTTTCTTCGAAATATATTTCTTAATTTTTTTCACGTTTCTTTTCCTAACCTTCGCTGCTTCTTCATCACGTGCAATCTTCTCTGAACTTTCTGTTAATATCGCTTTTCTTCGATTTGTAACCTTTGCACGTTTGGCAGCTTTTGGAAACGGCCTAATGATTCCCAATAATTCTCGGAAGGTATTTAACTCATCTTTCGATGTGGAAGGTGTTGGTTCTTTTAATGTGGAAGGTGTCGGTTCTTTCTATCTGAAGGGTGTTGATTCTTTCGAAGAGGCTGGTACAAGCAGGGATTCTGCAGATTGGACCTCAGCAATCGAATGCATCGGATCTGCTGATGTTCCGCTTATTAAATCAATATCCGCGTTATCAAGTGGCTGGTCGGTTTAAAGATACGGAGCAAACTCGTGGTCTTGGAAAACGCCCCGATTGAAAGGATTCATTGGCGTGGCAGCTTTTGGTAGAGCTTAGCAAAGAGCTTAGGTAAGTGGTAAATGGTCATAGTTTCACCAGGAAAATTGTTCATCCAGGCATCCATACAGGTGTTCAGATAGGCTTTCAATGGTCCATAGAAGACACTAACCCAGATGCGATCTATGATTATCCAATATCAACAATATCCAATTCTGTTTCGCAAAATGCTTTATATATATAAAAAAATGTGTCGGCATCCATCCACCTGGAGCCGTTAGCTTCTCCAATAGAACCAATTGGTGCTTGAGACATAAAAAAAAGGTTTGAATTGCTTCCTAGGAAACAAAAACATTGGCGGAATTGCATTTCCTATAGCATTTACAGCAACCCGATGGATAATTAATGTTTACGAAGAGGTAACGGCTCCTACTTGTTAAGTACCTTTGGTAGATACAATTTTGCTTGGTTTTTACCCTGTCGTTACTCCTGTTTCATCCACGTTGTATATTAGCAGCCTCAAATGTGTCCTCCATTACTCTCGCCAAATTGTCAAGAAATGTAGTAACATTTGTTCTATTAAAATGCATAGCCCTTGCATGACTTGTCACTTCGGGTACCTACTCTTATGTCTCATAGATAATGTGTGATTTCCCTTCATAAAATTGGAAACCATCTCTTGATCCCATTTTCGTAGTATGCCATTGGTCTGGAACTTTAATGTTTTTTCTTACACAAAATTCATACTCCAAAGAACGAACATCAGAAGGTGTAAGTCCCAAATACAGGTCAGCCGAGTGGCGTATGTATTCATAAAATATCCATTTTTCTAAAGACAGTATTTTATTATAAGAAGAGTCACCAATCTTAGGTTCTTGAATGCCATTTTTTTTTTAATATATCTATTCAATGTAACATGGCAAAGTTTAAAACGATTTGCAGCTTACCTTTGAGACACACCTTGGTCTACAAGTAAAGTTGCCCCCCTATCTGCGTAACGTGTGTTACAAATGTCCCCACCTACAATTTTGCATAAACAAATTAAAATACACAAACAAGAGTATTTTTATCAGAAAGCTAATCTTGGCAATACATAGTGCATATTGAGTGTCTATTTTAACAAAATAATGCAAGCAAATATTTATTACTTACGGTTGAAGAAATCGGACATCTGCACGTGGCGACAATTGTACCTCAACTGGCGACCTCAAAGTGCAGCGACGCACGCCTAACATCAGAAACGTCTAGCGCTCCCACTAACTTTTCGATGCGAAAGCCGTGCATGCCTATTGGCGAAACAAACTGACCAAAACTATCCCAAGGCTTACCTAAAAATAAGAAAAAAACATAAATTAATAAAAAATAAACATTACCTTAAAAAAAAGTAAACATAACATCTGCCGCGACCGACGGGAATCGAACCCGCGGCGCACAAATGACAAGCAGATCGTCTAACTACTACACCACCAAGGCGTTGAAAGAATTGCGCTAGACCGCAAAGACATGGATAATTCCGATACATTCGGCCTTCCGCTGTGCGAAACCTACAAAGCGGCGCGAAAATCAAAACACGTTAACCACTAGGATGGATGCGAGGCTGTTAGAATTGTATCATATTACAATTGTCCCCGTATGCTCATAAAAAAAATTATCATTTCAAATCGACGAATTTAGCCGAAATAAAAAGCTTATTTGGTTTGCACATTGCGGTGGGTTGCCTAAAATATCCAAAAGTTCGGCTATTTTAGGATAGGATTTTATATATAATCTCTTGGAGACACAATGAGTCCAACTCCGAAATAAGTAACATTGCGTAAACAACATAATATGGAGATTCCAGAAAGTTGCTATGATCAGTTGTACAAAATATGCCCTCTCTATGATGTCATTAGAAGTTGCTGCACAGAGTCAGATTTGAAGGAATACTTATGCATGGACGAGCAAATTCTACAATTTAAGGGACATCTATCAATCAAGCAATGCGTGACCCCATGTGGTGTGGAACATGTGGAATGACATACAATTTCCGGATTTATCAAGGCGTTTCCACTGATTTGCATGGAGACAACCCAAAAATATTTTGCTTAGAGCCTTTGCAGAGATACGTTCAGTGATTATTTACACAAAACAATATGTTGTTGCTACATTAAAAAAATCGGGTCTGAAGGGGTTAACTAACATTTTACCAGCTGTGATTTTTCAGAACATTCTACGTCTTGACATTCTCCTCGAATATAGACCTCATGTTATTGAATGCTATTTTAGCCGCTTCAATCCGAATTTTTATCTGTCGAGAGTGGTCCCAATGGTCCTTAACCTTACTGCCGAGATAATCACATGGTCATTAATTTGTTTGTGAATATTTATATCCAAACCACATTGTTGCTGCTTTATGTCACTCGGACGAAAAGGTGCGATAGTCACCAAATATGACCGGATCGATGGCATATCTGATATTTATTTGATCTTCTCCTCATGCTCCACTAAAAATGTATTCCGATCATGTTTTAAATATCAGTGGGAATAGCATAAATCCCTGCTTTGTATTTCATCTGTGTGTCCCTCCAATCTTGTACAATACAAGACTTCCACTTCGTCATTTTGTGATATTGACGTCTAACAAAGCCCTTTTGATAGTCCACAAAACAGGTAAAGATGCTACAATTTATATCTCTACATCTCTCGTAGAGCACATGGATGCTAAATAAGGTTTCTCGTGTGTCGACAGTATTTCTGGAGACCAATACGCAATTACGCCATTTTTGGTTTTCGTAGAGATTACATGCTCTTCTATGTATTACTTTCAGAAACAATTTCAGGCGATGGATCCTAAATTATATTCTTCGTTAATCACTGAAAATGTTTGCACCTTTTTCTTTGTTGGGCAGGGTTAAAAATTTTGATTCAACCCAGTTATAAAGCCATTTTGCCATATAATCTACTAATTCATTAAAGAGTTTTAGAAATTTTATTTCTATTTTAGCAGGTGTTCCATTTCACCTTGTTTCACTTCTTTTAATGCGATTTTTAACTCTTATGTCATAATGACTTGTCTGGTTCTATTATTTGACTCAACAAGTTTTGTTCTGTTGTCTTCAAAAAGTTGTTAAGAATGTTTTTCCATGTTTCTTTAATTTCTTTTTTTTATCAGTGATGATATTTCCTTACTCGTCTACAGTTTGTTTACTTTACGTTGCCTTCTAGATATTTCTATTATCTTAAGCGGTGAACATTAAAGCTGTCATGTTTGTGCTGTAAGACTTCTTTCTACTTCAGGACATTTCTTTTATACTTTTTTTTCTTATGTTTCCCTTATCTTTATTTTGATATCATCGATATTTGTTTATTTTGTTCATTTTACTTCATTCTTTGTCATTTCCTCATTTAAAATATTTCATCTGTGATTGACTAAATAAGGCAACATAATTTTATAAATAGACGTATGTCTATTATCAAGTAAAATTTAAATTGTCTACAAAATCCTGATTAATCTAGAGCTACAATTTGTGTCATAGTTCAACAAAAAATAACAACAGAAGTCCATACCTAACCCAAACATTAAAACAATTAATATATCATGGCACATGCACGTTGCAATTGATGAACACATCTCAGACACATTCGCCATAAATGCGGGAGTGTCTCAGGGCGCAATTCTTTCATCACCAACTCTGTTCCTCATCTATATTAATGACCTGCTAATCGAAATCAATAATCCTGTCTCACAATTTAGATCAGAAAAACCTTTAGAGACTTATCATCACAGACATGAGCAGATTACAACAATTAATCAAGATCTGAAGAAAGTTCGAACCTGGGGCGAAAGAAATTTGGTCCAATTTAATGCTGCAAAAACCCAAGCAGCCACGTTTACCAAGAAAGCCAATACGGCGTACTCTGACATTATGGTAGGATGGACCATTCCTTTATCCTCGTCAATTGGACTACTGGGTGTCTCGGTCAACAGCAATATGTCCTGGCATGACCACGTTGCTAACATGGCAAAATCAGCCTCGCAGAAGCTTGGTGCGCTATTTCGCAACAAAAACTATATACACCGCAGCAGATACCATTGCTCTCCAGAGCGAAAATAAGACCGTGCTTAGAGTATTGCTCACACATCTGGGGTGCCGCACCTAAGCATACCTTAAAACTACTGCACTTAGGACTCCATTCAGAAGAGAGCTATGCGTCTCGTCGGTGACCCGGAGTTGGACCGGCCGAGATTTCCTGTTTTATAGATATATTCACGGCAGATGTTCCCATGATTTGGCCAGCATTATCACGCCCTCAGCAGCGCCTGTCAGACAGTCACAACAGACGGCTAGAGCGCACCCGTTCATCGTACAACTGGAATCACCTAGAAGGTCGCTTTACAAGGACTCCTTTGTCTGGCGCACTGCATCATTGTGGAACTCACTCTCAGGACATCTGTTTCCCCCTAATTAGAACCTATACAACTATTTAAGAACCGACTCAATCAACATCTTCGCACACACACCGCTCATCGAGTGCCATAGGATCTCCCTTTAATGTATGTGCCACTGCCATAAAAAAACATAGCTTTCCTTATGGTGTTAGAAAAAAAGCCAATATCCAAGGATTTGTCAGAAATCTGACGATGCTGCTGGAGCTCTCTTTGGGGTCGTACTTCTGCCTCGTCTATATTTACAAAATTGAAACAATTCGTTGGGTCTAATATCAACAAGCGTTTGTGTTTGTGTTGTTATGATGTTTAATAAAATCAGTAATTTACTTTCTCAGCTGCAAAGTAGTGATAGCCAAGCAAACATTGGGCATATTGCTTGGTTCAAGACTAGTATTCTTTTAGAAGTGTGATACTAAGATAATGTTGAGTACATTTTTTTATGTCATACTTCTCATTTCAGGTAAATTTATCTATTGGGTCGTCCCGATTGGTTTAGTCTCGTAAATGTTTTGCTGGGTAGTAGCTTGGGATTATTTTTGTTAGGGTAGATCTTAACGCAACGATTGCAGCTGTGCTCTCTTAGTTAGTTGCCGTATAAAGGAGGAATCCAATTTCAGCAGCAGCGAGCAGCGCAGAGCGCCGCATCACGGGCAGCGTTTTTAAGAGCAGCATCTGACAGCAAACGTGCTAACAAGCAGCAAAAATACTCAGTCTTATGTAGTGCTGTATTTTGTGACAATGTTGACATCAGAGGAGACGTCTACGACTTCATCATCAGACGATATGATATTGTTAACAGCTATATGTTATCAACATGAAGAAAATACAAGAACAAAGAAAAGAAAATATTGGCTGCATGATATATTTCGAGCAAGGTTGGAGGAAAGTGAATTTCATACACTCTTCAGGCGACTCCAGGATGATGAACGAAAATTTTATAAATATTCAAACATTCAAGCTATAAAAGTACCGATGGCTGAATGTATTCGATGCTTCGGACAATTCACACTAGTCCGTCAACTAGCAGAGCAGCGCGTTGATAAGCAGCGTGCTGCGTTCCAATGCTCAGGTGAGAATAAATGTTTTGCTGCTGTGTGACGCGTCGCGGAGTTAGGCGGAAACGGTCTCTTAATAACATGTAAGCAACTGGAAGTAGCATTTTACTGTGCCGCGCTGCGGTGCGACGCGCTGCCTGATGCTGCTCTAATGGGAATTGGGTTTTACCCAAATCAAAGATCTTAAAATCAAACACAAATTAAGGATGTTTGAAAAAGTCTGAGAACGCTCCCGGAACTTTTCCTTTCCAGCTCATTCTTCTGCGCGAGCATTCACTTTTGCTGATTTGTTTTTTACGTTAAAAGATAGTTTTAGGGAGTTTAGTAGAATTCCGATCGGAGCCAGAAAGCCCGCGTCAATAAGTTGTAATATGCATGCAGCTATGTTAAGAACGTCGTTTTTTCGAAGGAATTCGATTCGATTTATTTTCTCTATCCTTTTGCACTGATTTATTTGCCAACCAGATAACTTCTGGGAACATTTCTGAAGTCTTATCGCGCACTAACTCAAGCACGTGAGTCCAGATAAAAGGATTTTTTAAAAGCCCAAATCTAAGCTTAAATCGGTTTTTGAGATGCAAAGTTTTGTAACTGGTGTAGTTTAATACAAATTGGATTTATCATTTGAATGGTAAAATGAAAATATTTTATGTAGTTTTAAGGATTGATAGAGTAATGGTTTGCGATCCGGTTTCGACTCTAATAAATTTGATTTGCGGGAGCAAAAGGGCTACTATATTTAAGATATAATTATGCAACTGTTTGAAGACATCTAGAAAACACGACTTCACAGACTAGTTGGGTCCAAGTGATCGGTAAAACACAATTGTGTCATTTTTTCATGCCGTTCAGTCAATAACAACTCAAGTTTGATAAATTAATATTAAAAGTCTTCAAACCACATTTTTAAAGTATCATTTAAATAAATAATATCTGTTTATATATATTTTGTATTTATTTGCCAAGGTAGAAACAATATCGTAAACAACACATTTGAAAACATCTTTTCACATTCAATCGACTTGTGGCCAAACGGTCTCAGTGTGAAAAAAGAACATTTTAAAATACTATTAGCAATACAATGCCGTTAATAGTAATATCTGTATTCGAATTTAATGAGAATTTCTTGAATATTAGTATAGGCACAATCCCCTACCGAAAACATCTGTGCACGCCCATGTTTTACTTAATATATGCCTTCCTTGCACGTTTTCAAAAACCATAGAAAAACTGACAAAAGATAGGGGATTTACGTTAGGAATACATTATCGAAACCCAGACACCAGATAAAACATCTCAGCTGGAAGTATTCTTTCTATGTTCGATTTACATTTAACTGGTTTCTGTTGCCTTAGCCTTAGAATATGACTTCTTGTAAGGGAAAACAATAGTACTAGCCAGATGTTGATATTTTTTGAAATGTTTATGACGAACCTTCATTTTAATATTTGTGGATTAAGTAAGTCTTAAATACTACTTGGTTATTTATGGCTAGCTTATAAACTTGCATTCATTAAAACCATTCCTACAGTATATCTTGAAAAGTAAATAACATAGAAATTAATGAATAAGTACCTATTGATATTTGATTGAATTGACATTTTCTGTTTACTTTTATTCCGCCTCATAAAGAAAAGATCCAGTTTTCTCTCAAGGCTCTTTACCCAAACCATACGAGAAGATGCGAGATTTCGGTTTGCATCATTAATAAAAATATACAAGGGGTCGCCATAAAGTAGGCACACGCAGTGATACAGAGGGGGGCCAGTCACAGTGCCGTACGCGGCCGAAGCTCAAATGCACGAAACTAATGATTTATTGTTAAGTCTATAAGCGTTTTTTAAATGTTTATATTTCTTTGATTTTCTTTTCTTTTAAAAATTGAATTGTTATTATTTTTATATTTGAAACTGCAGAGCCCATAGAGGTGGCAGAATCCACCGTTGATTATAATAATTATATTGCACAAACAAAGAAGATGCCGAAACTTTATAATAGGGGGTTCAAAATAAGAATCAAAAATATCTTTCAAGGGCTGTACTGGATCATTAGTCTGGGGAGGTGTGAGGAGGAGAGACTAATTCAATTGTAGATTTAAAAGTCAGAAGAGGCAAAACAGTTTGGCGCCGCAGAAAGATTTTTATTGCATTCGCCATTTAGTTAAAATAAAACTTTTTATAGGTTTAAGAACCATAGAGAAGAATTTGTAAAACATATTTTATTATAGCCGGATGGCGGCACAGACAAAGAACTACGATAGCATAATTCATATATGTTCGGCCAAGTTTATAAATAAAGTTCGGTCTAAATTGCATTTTTTTATAAAAATATCGCATCAGTATCAGTATGAAAGGGGTGGCCCCTAGCGTGCCTTGCACTTAGGCCTTGCACTTAGGCCACCAATTGGACCGCTTGGAAAACCGTAGTGTGCTCGCAAAGTGAGGCGTATAATTCCCGCCCCAGAGCCTCACAGTACGCACCTCCTCCGGACAGTGTTCCCATTCTGGACCCGTCTGTGAATCAGACTAGCCCATCCCAGGTTCACATCCTTCCCTCCGTCCAGTCCTCCTTTGTAGGGAAGAGGAAGTTTAACCCCTCGTGGAAGCCTACCTCAGGAACCATCGCGTCACCTGTCATACCCAGGATGGCTAGGTCCACAGACAGGCCTCGCCATAGCATCGGAGCGATTATCGTTCTGTATATCCATAGCATAGTTTTCGGCCCAAGTCCCCAGGTCCCTCCCAGCGCCCTACGGCAAGCCCACAGGGCACTGAGCGCCGCCGCGTTCTTGAGCCGAATGTGTTCCTGAAAGGTCAGTTTGGAGTCCAACCAGACACCCAGATACTTGACGCATTTCTTCGCCACAAGAGGGGTCCCTTCCAAAGCGATGTTGGGAGAGACCCCCAACTTCCTTTTTCTGGTAAAGATGACCATCTCTACCTTGCTGGGATTCGCTCTGAGTTCGTTATCCCTACACCACTGTGAGCACCCTGTCAGTGCTTCCTCCAGAAGCCTCTGCAATATGCCCACCTAGGTACCTTGTGCCATAATCACGACGACGTCTGCATAGGCCTGTGCATAGACCCCATGCTCTACTCTCAGGATACGTAGAATCTCGTCCACCACTAGGCACCACAGGAGGGGGGACAGGACCCCCCCTGAGGACATTCCCGCGATGACTCAACCCCAACCACCTCATCTTCCAGCCTAGCCTCGACCCTCCGCCCGGTGATCATGGAGCAGATCCCGCTCGTTACGACCGGACCCACCCCCGTTCGCTCCACCGATCGGCAGATCGAGCCCACGGCTGTGGTATTGAAGGAAACAACAAAATATCGCATTCTAGTTACGACAGAGTCTATATAATATATTATTATTATATATTGATACGATAAGTTTGAAACCGGTACTTTTTAGGTTATAAAGTTTATGTTGCGCATTTACTTGAATGTATGCAACTTGGAGTCTCCCTGGGAGTCAATAAATTACCATAATGAAATAAATATATTGACCTAAATTTTCAAAATAAGAAAGTAAACCTATCTATTATATTTAGATCTGAGGATGATCAATTAACCGCGGTAACTACTTAATTGACCGGTTAAATGGTAAAATTCGGACAAAATATCTTAAATGATCAAAAAACATTTTTTCTACTACCGTGCGTAAAATACTCACTTTACGCACTCTCTAAGATTCGTAAAATAGGCCTTTTTAATGTGCAGTGCGTAAAGTAAGGTATTTTACGCACTAGTGCGTAAAGTAAAGCTGACATATTTTTTGACGTTTACTGACATATTTTTTGACGTTTAGGGCAGTGCGTAAAGTAATATATCATTATTTTTATTTTTTCATATATTTTTCGATAGTAGAAAAAATTTTGTATGCTACTCATGTGTAAAGTACCCTTTTTTTTATTCATGGGATTGTCGCATTCGCCTACGGCTCATGCCAGCTCATGCAAGATTCACTTTACACACTTGTTGCATAAATAACTATTATTTATTTTATTTGAGTCCTATCATGTTACATATACATACCAATAATTTTTTATTATTTATGCATTTGTGATCAGTCCGGTTTACAACCAACATTGGTGTACGATTACCGGTGATTCGGGGGTGATATTTTTATGACAGTGTATTTTACAGTTTAGTAGTTCGTGGTTTCCTTCCCCGAACGAAGTAAGGCACAATGAAAGATTAGCTTTATTGTCTATCATCACTTTGGGTGAGTCCAAAAGCTAAATTTTGACTTAATTTATGGAAATACGTGTAGAAAATAAAGTTAAAGATAAATGCAACTACTGTGAAGCAATTTACATCACTCATGCAGATAGAATGAATAAATCGTCGCCTGAATGCAGAACTATACTATGTCCAAAAAGTAAATTTTTCAGGAGGCGATTTTTTTTATTTTGGTCTCATACTATTTAAGTATTTTATAGTATGAAACCGAATTTGAGCTCAAAAATTAACCAGTAATTAGTTGTTTTATGTATAAGAAGTATGAATTAAGTAATTGTTGAAAATATGGACATACAATAGTTATGCAACTCCAAACTAATGTAAGTCCATAACAGTGGACTTGCAATATTGAGTGAAATGGACTTGAAATAGTTCTGATCTCTCGTAAGTTTAAGAAAATAATCAAACGAAATGTTGTGTACATTTAAGTTTTATTTAAAGTGTTTAACAACGTAAAAAACACACACACTAGGAACATGCACAAAGTAATTTTAATTATCATTCGCACTGTCAGTATGAACCCGAGAATTTTATGTCGTAAAATTTTATATAGACAGTATTGGTTTGTAGCATACACGAACCCCATTGGGTTAGTTTATGGTTTGTAGTATGATACACTGACATTACATTTGGGTACAGGGAGAACCTGTTGCATATCAAAAACAGCAGAAAATTGTAGAGGGTTGTTTCGTGCAGAGTTCTTGTCATTATTTTTAATTTGACGCTATATCTCTTTATTTTTCAAATGTTGTTTGTAATTTTCTTCCATTTCTATTTTTTTTCAGCCGGCATATTTTCAAAATTGTGGCACATATCGCACAGTCTTTTTTAGGTATAAAACAGATTAAGTTCAGTATTGAAGATGATAGATACTTTCTGCACTTATTTATATTATATTGTTGTCTTGGCAATATATTTGAAATATTAAAGGTTGCTGGCAAATATTTTCGTCGAGTCAAATTTCTACAATAGTGACTTTCCATTGTATCGAAAGCGTTAATGCGAGTTCTAACAGAGTTCTTGACCGATTCGTCTAGAAAAGAATTCTTACATGCCTTACCTTTTCTGTCTTCTGTAATCGTGCCTAAGCTATCCAATTTTGAAACGACCGTTACTACCATTCCACTTATGCTAAAAGTATTGAGAATTTGTTTTTGCAAACCATTATTATTTTGCCCTCGCTTGATAAGAAATACGTGAAAGTACTTTTCCTTCGGCTGTGGACCTCTTTATCTCCTTCTAATTTGGAATGTTTTTGAGACCTTTTTTCTCTTTAAGACAAGCGAACTTTGAAATAAAGTCGCGTTGCCCATTTATGTCGCTCAATGACCAAAAGCTTAAAAATATTAATTTCCTTTCTTTCTGTAGTTTTCACATGGAGGTTTCAATTTTCTTTCTGCTTGAATGTTACTTTTCCAGGTCACATATTCATTTCCACTGTTCCTAGAACTTATAATACAGTTTATTTTCCAATTTTGAACACATCATTTTCTTTTTCTGGTCTTCTTGCCTTCTTCTTTTACGTCTTCATTTTCATTATCACTACTTTCGGTTTGTTGTAAGTTGTTATTGCCTTGATTATTTAGAATAAAATCTGGGTCGTCGCTTTCATGGTCCATTGAATATGGATCGGGTTCTGACGATGACGATAGAAAAAAGTCATCAGTTGTATCTACGTTGTTTAACGTAGCTAAAGTCGTTCGCTTTTGTTGGGTATTAAAGACCTCATTTGGGGCCACATTAGTTAAGGTGATTAAAGGCGTTTGTTCTTGTTTTTGTTGGTACCAAAGAGCTCACTTAGGTTTGATTGTAATATTTTTAAACTAGAATCAAAGTGCGTGCTAGTAATTATAGTTGAAGTTTCGTTTGTCACTAATTCTTGTGGAGGGTGGAGAAGAAACATTAGTTGTTTATCGTAGGCTTCGTTATTAGTAGCTTCTAATTTGGTATTTTTTGGTAACTCGGGTACGACATGCTTCGTATACCTGAATCGAAATAATTTCTTGTAAAAGAAAATAGGAAGGCTGTACATTTTTAGTAGATAATATTTGCATTTTTTCGGCGCAACTCTGCATAAAAAATATAAAAAATGTTCATACATGTTTAGTTCAGTGTGCTTTTTCAGAATTTGCAATAAAAAAAATTGGTAAACAAGCCTATTAGAAACGTGTGACAATGACCTATAATATATTTATTTGTTATTATTAGTTCGAGTCAAAACTCGACGTCAAGGAATAAATATTATTTATTTGTTTATTTATTGCCTTCTGTCCTAATGTGTCCAATGTGTTTCCTCTAGTCGTGCTCTTTGTTAGAACTATCTGATCTTTCTGCGCCTTAAAACATTATATAATTAGATTTCAATTTGCTTTATTTAATTAAATATACATACCTTATGAAATATTTGCAGTATTTTGTAATAAACTTATAATTTTTTGGCTTCTGCTGCTGCCATGATGCCAGATTTAAAATATTTCTTATACAGCAGACGAAGTGTATGTCCACTATTTACTAATTCAAGTCCGTGTTAGCCAAATCAGAAATATGATATGTCCACGTTATTTTTCGGACACACAATACCCAGCTAACACGTAATAGTTCTGCATTCAACTGAAGCGCGATCAATTATTACACGGTATTTTACTAAATTAGAGTGGAGGAAGAACTGAGCGCTGAGACTTATAATACTTCTGCATCCAACGAAGCGCGTTAATAACTATCATATTCCATCATAAACCGATTTTTGATAAATATGGACTTACACTAGTTCTGCATTCAGGCGACGAAATATACAATTAAAGCTTGCAAATCAGTTCCAAATGCAGTGAAGAAAGAATATGTAAGTCTAAGTACCATATAATAAATAATATCGAGAATAATATGTATTTAATTATTTAGGCGATATCCCCAGAAAAAGTATCATGTTTTTACTTAGGAAAGTATTGTAATAAGCAAAAATCATATTATAAGATTTATATACAAATGAACGTTTTGGGTTCAGTTCTTATTAGTAATATACAGGATGTGACAAATACAGTGGGATTTTGAAACCTTAAAATGTTAGAAAATAAGCAGCCGTCACTGGTCCTCATGTGTTTTATTTAATACATTTATGTTTTGAAGGAAATTCCTGGCAAAGGTTTTGCCG
The DNA here is from genome assembly GCA_016904865.1 of Pissodes strobi. Classification (NCBI taxonomy): domain Eukaryota; kingdom Metazoa; phylum Arthropoda; class Insecta; order Coleoptera; family Curculionidae; genus Pissodes; species Pissodes strobi. The sequence goes on from MU188382.1 coordinate 32,791, forward strand.
ATTTATTCTCTCATCTTTTTTCAGTCTGACAAGGTAAGCAAACCTGAATAATCTGACTTACAAACTCTTTTTTGTGAAGATGTTTACACATCGAATTGCGCCCTATCAATGATTGAGTCACATAATTGAAAACAATTTTTTGGGAAATTGCGGCAAGCTTTTAAAATTCCCGATGGAGAAACTATGGCGACCTCGCACCAACTATAGCAAAATAAAAAGTAACATCTAAGAAATTTTTGATAATATAAGTAATATAAGAAAACAATGTTTAATAAACTATATGGCGCATACGAATAATAATTGATAGATTTTACGATCCTTCCCAATCCTATGCATTTCGGCGCACAGGGCAATACATTTCCAGTTAAATTAAAAGGATAATCAAGCAAATTGGTAAAAATTAAATTACCTATGTGATAATAGACGATGCAGCAAATATGCAAGCTACTTTAGCCGAATTAAAAGAAACATTTCCAAATCTACAAACATACGGCTGCGCTTCTCACATTTTGAATTTAATGTGAAAAGACATTGAATCACTTAAAACACTCTCCAATCACCTTAGTGTTTATAAGAATTTTTTTTTTTTTAATTAAAACATATGCCCATTGCCGTCTATATGGGGTAATACTCTCACAGGTATGGAAAGTATTCTGTCGTAATGGCCTTGGTGGGTTAATGTGGGGCACCAGACATTATTTACATTTGGCCGTAGTGGATCGCGTTCATCCACCGATTCAATGCGATATGTATAAGTTTGATTTCAAAATTGTTTTTTCAATATTCTCCATTAGTTGGCCTATGTTATGCATTTATGTAATCCACCACGACCAGCAGTATACAGCCATCGAGTTTAAATGATAAAACGGTATTTTAAACTATTTTATTTTTTTGAAAAATAGAAAATAATAAACATAAAAAATATTATTTTAATACTGCATTATGCAAATCGAAGAAACAGTCAAGGCACAGGAATTTTGAGCACTTGACGCACCGAAATTCGATCCTTTTTTTCCTCCTAACTGGGTGACGTTCTCATGATAACAGTTGAAACAAATCTGTTTTTATTTTCCTGTTTCTTCTAGAGTATGAGATTCTTTTGACTTCTCACCCATATCGTGGTGGGGGTGTTAAAGGCTTTTCTGATGCTAATGGTCGCGGTGGATCAAAGTGGCCCACCAATTTTGCTTCCCAGTTTTTGAGGCTTTTGTGCTAGTTATTATATATTAGAAGTTAATGTGGGTTTGTGTGAACCACTTCAAACGGTTTTTTGACATATCAAGCGTTGGCCATTAGGACTCACAAAATTCCAATCCCGTGTAAATTTTTTTACCTATAAATCGTTGTTTTTACATTTTTGCACAAAAGTCTATTTTCCCGACATATTCCAAATAGAGAAACATTTAGAGAGTGTTTCTCCTTGAAAGTCCCTATTGAACTATCAATAACGTCTGGGTTTTTTCGAACTTTGCGGCTTTGTCCAATAACCCAAACTAACCCAAACTAACCCCTCTTTAAAAAAAAATGCTTGCTATTATCTGGCTCTTAATAATGTTTGACAGACCGTCAAAAAGAATGAATGCAGAAAATTTCAGCCATATAATTAATTTTTTAGACTGTCAACAATGCAAAATTTTGAAAGAATGCATATTTCACGCAATAACTCTGAAACGGACAATCGGATCACCAAAAACAATTGACCGTTAGGTGTTGCCTAAAATCGTGCCAAATCTCAAATTTCTAATCGTAGCCGTTTTCGAGGAAATTGCTAAATATCTAAGAATCACTCAAATAATTTTTAAATAGCCAAACGTAGACATCTTTGAATCTTAACATGCGTAGACAGCTTTTAGTATTACACGCTTTTGCGTAGACAGCTCCGTCTTATTCAATACCCAGGAACGTGCCAAAAGAAGTTTTTACGTAAAAAATAAGTATCACCGCAAAACCTTCTAAATCAGTCAGCGAATCCTTGCTCGGCTTTGTCAAACTTTTTCAAATGAATAATGTTTGCAGTGAAAATTTCCGCATTTTATACAAACTCGAAGTTTTCTTCTGCCGTAAACAGGCCATGACCAATGCCGTCGCAATCACAGACCCATGACGCAATTCGGTTTGATTAATCAAAACCGAAGTTTACGGAATATATCTTTAAACTGTGTCAGTACTTGCTTGCGCATATCAATTCTCATTCCTGTTTTTTTTTTCTGTTTGTTCATTGCAAGTTATGCGATATCTTATGTGGTTTATCAATATTTGTCTAGTTACATCAAAGAATATTCTATTGTAGTAGAATATTCTTTGGTTACATCAATTGTGGTAGATTTTAATAATTTTTAATTGAATTTGTATTGAATTTGTGCTCAGGAGTATGAATAGTTTTTTCGACAACATTTCTTCATCAATGTTAATAACTTTATTTTTATATCGATTGAACGAATTTTAGTATTTACTTATAATATAATAAAAATGCCATACTTTGGAAATGACTATATTTTTACCAGAGATTTTACTGTTTATGTTGGTCGTATGATATGACGTTTCAAAACGTGTCCAAATATCTTCTTCGAAGGTACCTAGCTGGAGCGAAAATGCCTCGAACGGAAAATTTTGACGATTGCATGCATAGCCATAAAAAATGTCTGATATATAGCTTTGATTAGCATTTTGGTTCATATCTGAGAAGTTCTTCAAAAAACCATTTCTTTGCTGACCAAAAACATTCTGGACACGAATTAATTTGGGGCTAGTTTTACGTAGTTTGCACAAGCTTTGACTTATTTTGGTTAGTTATGGTTAAATTCAGTTAGCTTTGGCTAATATGGGTTAGATCTTGGTTAGTTTACTTTCATATTTTTTGATTTTAAATGTTTGGTTATTGTGGATTATTTTTAGTTAGTTCTTGGTTTGTTTGAATTAGGTCTGATTAGTATGGGTTTGTAAAAATACACCGGGCGTGGGCACTTTTATATTTTTGTGAGCTTTTAATATTTGGTTAGCATTGGCTTGTTTGGGTTAATTTCGATTGGTTTTGAAACAGTGCGAGTTAGTTTGAGTCAGAATTGATTAGTAAATAGCAAGTGCAAGTAGGTGCGCGCTTGCCATTTTCATAAATCTTTTATCTTTTGTCAGTTTGGTGAGGCAACAATAATGAGGCAAAGAACGGTTTGCTATTACTATAAGTTTCTAATTAAGCAGTTTAGTTTTTTATTGGCTTTGAATAGTTTGGATTAGCTATTAATAGTTAGGCTTAGTTTTGAGTAATAAAAATTAAGTGTAAGTGAGCAGGCTCGCTATTATTATAAATTTATAATATTCGTTTATACTAGGTTTGAGTACTCAATTGGGGTTAGTTTCGGTGAGTTTGCATACTAGTTTTGGCTAGTAAAACTCAGGCGAAAGAAACCGCGTTTGCCATTTTTATGATTTTTTAAATTTTTTGTTTGATTTTTGTCAGTTTGTTATTGCGAAAATAATTAAAGAAAGAGCACGTCCATGCGTGTATTTATACCCTTGCTATTGTTGTGTAATTTATAGTTCTCAGATATAGTGGGTCAGTCATCTATCATTCACGTACCGCCCTTGCATTATATCGGGCTAAAAGCATTAAATAATAATTCATGTATTAATTAATTATTTATTTAATATTATATAATATTAATCTTTTATGTTTCATAATAACTGTTCGAAATATCTGCCGTTCAAATAATTTTCCGTTCGGACAGTGTTTTGTTAGAACAGGTTTCCTGTCAAAAATTTTTCCGTTCAAAGAATTTCCCAGAATTTTAAAATCAATTTGTAATATTTGCCTATCGCTTGAAAATTATCAAAATTCTCCGTTCCTGACTAGTGATGAGCGAGACTGGTCTTGGTCTTTCAGAAAAAACGAGAGAAAAAGCCAAACCAAAATCAAGACCAAGACCAGTTCCAGATCTGCAAGACCAAGATCAAGACCGAGCAGTGCAAGACTTATGCAAGACTAAGACCTGGTATTGCGAGACTTAGACCAATACCGAGCATGAACATAGGGCCCTTATTTCTGGGCTCGAAATTGCTGGGTCGAAATACATATGGAGAAAAACTTCCTATAAACGTTTGACAAAATCATTTTGTTTGTAAGGTACATGCAGTGAATGCTAGACCGTATTCGCTATTTGCCACGCCGCATTGTATGTAAATAATAATGAATGTATTCAAGTAAAGAGGGCAGTCAAATTATTAAATAAAATTATACTCATAATTATAAAAATCAAAAGAAAAGTCTATTTTATATACCTACTATTTATATAGGTACTTTTAGGATATTTTATATTTTGTTGTTCCTTACCTGTATGCGTTTTTTCCTCGGTTTTTCCAAATTTTCCTAAAGGTTATCAAAATTTAGTATTTAGTTGTTTAAAGTTGAATATATCTATCTAAAATATTATCATAAGCCCTATTATTGGTATTGTGGCCGACCCTGTCCTATAACTTTAGAAAATAGAAATAATTCCCAAATACTAAAAAATATAATCTAAATTTCCAATGTAAATCAAATTGGTGTTTAAAAGTAAAATATTTTTCTGTCATTATTCCAAACTGTCCATAAAAAACTAGTATCTTTTGTATTATTTTTGCTTTTTGAACATTGTATTCTCCTTATAGTATATTCCACATAGTATGCGGTAAAGTACTACTTACCGCACGCAAATGAGTGAGGAAAAGTACACTTTACCGCACGAGAGTAGGGGAAATTGTTAACGAATTTGTCATTTGGTTGAGAAATCCATAAACTGATGTGCAGTTCTTCATTGAGCAATAATAATTTTGGTTTATTTCAAAGTCCAGCTAACGGGCTTGCTAGAAATCGATTTTTATAGAAGGGCGTAAAATCCAGTGACTTTGTATATATTTTCAAACTTATGAAATTTTTTATAGGAAAATATTTAAAAAAAATGTAAAATTAACTGCCTCAGATTATCAAGATAGATAAATACTTACATTTTAACTATGGGCAACCATGAATTAAAAAATGAAATGCACGTTTAAATGTTGCAATTTATAACTGTAAATAATTATACGGACAAACTTAAACAAGTGTTTGCGTAACTCGAAATGTTTTTTAGGATTTTTACTAGAAAAAAAACCTGATTACTTGTTAAAATGTGTCGCTGTGATACTTAATATTGAAAAACCAAAATTTTCTTACTGATAAATACTGTCCCTTTCTTTAAACCTTTATTTACTTTAAATGACTTGAAAAACTTTTTTTTTAATTTTTCTTTGTTAAAGTTGCATCGAGTAAAGATCTACCAAAAAAGTGCAAGACTTGCAAGAGTCTTGGAGCAAGACCAAGACTGGACCCTGCAAGACCAAGACCAAGACCACTTATTAGACTGCAAGACTAAGACCACATATGCAAGACCAAGACTAACCCGGTTTTGGTCTTGATCTTGCATTTGCTCATCACTATTCCTGACTCAATTTTCCATCTTTAAATCATCTTAAATGAGATTTCAGGCAAATAAATCTACTTGATTATCATAAAACCTATACGCATCGATATGATGAAAGTGAAATTTTACCTTGAAATCAACCATAAAATCTACCAGAAACTGCCTCTAACCCTTAACTGGAGACGTGCGGTCATAGTGACCGCAGGTATATTTCGTTTCATCGCTCCTTGTAAACCGTAACTGTTTTATCCTCACCCGCCTGTGTACCTTTAAGTCAAACCTGGATTAGTGTGTTGTGAGACGCTGAAGAGTGAGCCTGCCATTGTTTTTTTACACGGTTATCGAAAGTTCGAGAGCGGTCATACTGACCGCACATCTCTATTTGCGTTACTTTTTATTTCTACAATGCAGGCAATGGAGTTTTTCGAAAAAGCAATTTTTTGCGTAATATTTGATTTGCTTAATAAAAGTTAAATGTTTGCTTCACATTTTAACCAAAAAGTTTATCACTGGTTATATTGATTTTTTTTCTCGAATATATTTTGTTACATACTCACAGAATGCAATTTTTATTTTTCGGCTATTAAAAATTATATATATATGTTGGGCCTTATTATTATTTTTCATTTTTGTTCACAATTTGTTATAATATACTATACATATAAAGAACTAGGTTTTATTTGTTTTTTACATATTTTTAAGTTTGTATTATAAAAAGTCGGTGCGGTCACAATGACCGCACGTCTCTAGTAGTGTTATAATAATTTGACGACTCCTCTTAAGGGCTAATCACCCGAATATGTCCCCATTTTTCCGGCTTCAAACCGTTTTCAGGCAAATGTATAAATCTACATAGTTTAACCAAAACGTCATGTCAAAATATTGGGTGACGTATTCCTTCAAATGTCTCATAATGCATCGAAAGCGAAGCTGTCTGTTCAGACTTAAAATTATAGAAATATTGATAATGTTGATATTTTTGCGATTTCCTGCATGTTTCAATTCAATCTCGATTTTCTCGGATTTCTCGATCTCGTGCGGAAATTTGTTATAGAACCTTTTTATAGCAGATAGCACGAGGTTTACGAATTCCTGAGATTAACTCCTAATAATAACATATTTAGTGATGACGTTGTCGTTTCAAAACTCGAAATGGCATACAGTTTAAATTCAACTAGCTCAAACAGGGTGAGCTGTATCATTTACATTTACTAATACAGTTTTTTGCATAGATTCTGGTCAAGTAACCGGCTTTTCTAAAAAAAAATACTTTTCCAGGAAAAAAATAAAAAGCCTAATTCTTTTACCTAGAAATCGATCATTTTATATTTTTCCCGAAAAATCAATTTTACACTCTTTTCAAAACAGAGAAGTATTGAGGGACTTTTTCTCCAAGAAATTCCTTATTGAACTGTCGTCTTAGTTTTTTCATCATTCGTGACTTCTTCGGCGCTAAAACGATCCAAAGTGTGATCCCAAAATTCAAAAATATACACGCCCAAAAAATACTCGCCATATTCCGATTCTCGCCAATTTCAGTAGAGTTTGGAATAGCGTCAAAAGGTACAAAGTATTCCAACGAGAACTGAACAGGGGCTTATTTTTTACCTTCCCTGTATTTTTAAAACAAATCAAAATAGCCACTCGATGTATTTTTTTTCTGCTAAATTCAAAAATTAAACCAAAAAAGACATAGGCCATAGGTGAACTATTTCTTAAATGGAACACTCTGTATATTACTACATTTTTGGACTCTCTAGAGAAATCTAAACACATTTTGTCCTATACCTATCTTTAGCTGTTTACGAAATATTGAAAGTCGGGAATTTTGACACGATGCAGTAATATACAGGGTGTTCCATTTAAAAAACAGTTCATCCATGGCGTAAGTCTTTTGCTTTTGGTTCAAATGTTTTTTTGATTCAATTTTTGAATTTAACAGGAAAAAAATATACATCGAATGGCTTTTTGATTTGTTTTAAAAATACAGGTCAAAAATAAGCCCCTGTTTAGTCCTCGTTGGAACATCCTCTACGTGTACAGAAAATGTCATCAAAATTGTTCAATTTCTTCGAAAGTTATCGGGTGTGCAATTTTTTTTAAAAATCGCACATTTGACATTGACTCGGAAACGGAAAATCGTATCGCCAAAAACAAGTAATCGTCGATAGTGTTGCCTAAAAACGTGCCAGATCCAAATAACGCCAAAGGGTGCAAAAATAATATGTAATATTTATATTATAAAAGAAACCCACCCATTATCTGCGACAAGAATGGATGCATCATGAAAACGAGGTTATTCATTTTAATCAAACACATCAATGGTTCCTTAATTTTCACTAAAGGTAATACTTTTTCAAGTTTGACATCAGCTGGTAACCTGAAGATTGTAAATGCTTCCAAGCTATTTCGTATAATAATAATTCTTAAAAACGTTAGACTCCATATTTTTTATGCGGTGAAAGACCCATAAAAAGTACATTTTTGTTAGGAAATTACTTTACTCGCCTCATCATCTTCACGATCCTTTCGAGATATTGCCCGTTTCGGCAAAACGGCACAAGAAGATACGCCGCGATGAAGAAGAAGAAGAGAAAGAAATCGGTTTATACGGCCTTGCATCTGTAGGTATATACCCGGAGTGACCTGGTCGGTATCACTTAAATGCGGAGTTGAATGTCCGAAAGTGACCGAACAATTCGAACATTATAATTTATGAATAGCAATTCTTTCCTAAAAAATAATTAATCGTATCACCTGCCTATTATTATAATTTAATTATAAGGTAACTGCCACTGGATATAATAACTTTATTGGTATTAACGCATTTCCTTCAGTTGTTGTTACGTTTCCGCAGTTTAGTCTTAGAGAAATAATAATTGGTAAAAACTGGGTTGCTGATAATTTTCAAATACTCATATATTTAGACTTAAAGTAGCATGGTACTTGAGGTACTCACACTTGGTAATAACAAGATTTTTAACGTAAGTAAAACCGCAATAATGTAAATGTCTGTGTAATGTCTGAAGCAAAATTGATGTCACAGATCTCATTTATTTCCTTTTTGTGGTTCGTGCACGTCTACCCAAAAATTTGAAGGGGGAGAAACATATCCGTATTATTTCAATTACGCTGTAGAAATAAGAACACGTTTTGCATCAGGCTGCAACTACGAGGCTATTAAATTAGGTATGTTTGTATTCTAATCAGAATTACCATCACCCGTCTAATATAATCACGACTGTATCAAAAATTACTGAGTAAATTAACGTATTTATTTGCCACAAAATTAATATTAATTGTTATTGAAAAAGCATTTTGCTTTAATTATATAAAGAGGAAGGCTATACTTATTATTACGTTTCATATGTTTTCATAAAGAACTGAAACTGAATCAAAATTAGAATTATTCCCTAATCTACCATGAAGGTCTAAAGCTTAGTTTTAAAAACGATTCGAATATCAAACAGTAAAGTAATTGAGCAGAATTCTAGCCTAAAAGTTATTGCTTTAAACTAGTAATGAAAATCCCACAAATATATTTAAAGGGGAGAAAGACATATACATATGTATTTTTTAAATTGCGCCATAGAAATAAGGACACATTTTGCCGAGAGCAATCATAATGCAACTACGAAGATATTAATTGAGATAAGTTTATATTATACAAATTTAATCAGAATTACAATCACCAGTCTAATATAACGACGGCTTCATCAAACATTTGTGAGTGAATTAATTCTAGTGTTATTTGGCAAAAAATTATTATCAATTGTTATGGGAAAAGCATTTTGCTTTATTTGTATAAAGGAGAAGGAACTATACTTATTACGTTTTCATAAAGAACTGAAACCGAATCAAAATTCGAATTATTTTCTAATATATCATGAAAAAGCCTAAAGCTCAGTTTTAAAAATGAAAACAGTAAAGTAATTGAACAGAATTGCAATTTAACATTATTGTTAGTAATGAAAACTCTAGAATTATAACATTGGGGATACATGGAAAATTACGGGCAAAAAATCACAATATTTGCACTCTTGGCCTTGGCAGCTGTTAAAAGCCAAGTTTAGAATTATTGTTTATAAACGTTTCTAAATCAAATTAAAAAACGGCAAGTGAAAATGCTGTGATACATCAGCTATAAAATAACAAAAATTAAGTAAAAGTCTAGAAAAAGTTGTGATTAAAACAATTTGCAGAAAATAACAGAAAAGTTTTTAGAAAAATTACTTAGTCAGTTGAAGCTTAATTGTCTTATCAAGTCAAATTAGGAAATTATTTTGCTACTTACATATTTTACAGTGGCGGCAAAAATTCTAAGGGGGAGAAATATGTCTGTATTATTTAAATGACCCTGTAGAAATAAGAACACATTTTGGATCAAACTGCAACTACGAGGATATCAATTTAGGTCAGTTTATATTATAAAAATCTAATCAGAATTGCCATCACCCGTTTAATATAATGACGACTATATCAAAAATTACTGAGTAAAGTAATGTATTTATTTGCCAAAAGAAAAAGCGAAAAGGCCCAATATGGATGATAGTGACTTAAGCGTGGGCAAGGCAACCAAAGGTTGAGGACTGGACAGGACAGATCTGTCATAAGTGGAGAGTAACGAGATTACCAGTGTCTCTTTTTGAGAGATCAAGAGATGAATTAAGACTCCTGAGAGATGAATTTAGAGAGGCCAGCATGGCGGAAGAGGGGATGTTATTGGAATTAATGAAGAGCTCACAAGGAAATTGAATGATTCCCTGAGAGAAAATGAAAAGTTGAGAACTGAGATTGATACCTTAAAAGCTGTCCTGGAGGATTTTATATTCCAGGTCCTTCAGAAGGACAAGATTCTAGAGAAAAATTGGCCCAAACCGGGCACTAGTAGAGGGAGGCCAGCGAAAAAACCACTGAGGATGATGTGGTTCCTATGAAAGAGGAGACATATTGCTGAGAAGGCGAAAAGAATACCACTTGTCACCATAGAAGGGAACGGCTGGACGGAAATGCTTAAAGCTAATAAAATCGAATTTGAGGGAGCAAAAATAATTGGACAAAATACCAGAATATTCTTGAAGACTGCAGAGGACCATAGAAGCCTTACTATAATTCTAAACACAAATAGCCAACCTTATTATACTTACGCACTGGATGAAAAGAAAATTCAAGCCGTAAAAGAAAAAGAAATGTCCACCTAACTAATAGAGACGGGTTTCCTGATGCTGAAGTGGGGAAAATGTTTTCCCAGATAAATAAAGAGCAATTTCCCATGTTTTCTGTCAAGACATTGAGCGCAGACATATACAAAGTTACGAGGCTTGTCGATCTAACCGTAAAACTTCCACCCAGAAGAAAACCTAATGGACCTATACAATGCTTTAGGTGCCAGCGGTTCGGCCATAGCCAGAAATTCTGTACGATGAGGGAGCGATGCGGCAAGTGTGCGGGGGACCATTTCACTTGGGAATGCAATTTGAGGAAACCCAGTCAGGACGAAGAAAATAACGCTAAGTGTGTTCGCTGCGAACTCATTGGCCACCCGGCAACCTATAGGAGGTGTCCCAAATACAGAAGGGACCCGAAGCAAACACCGGCATAAATCCAAACACAAAATCATGGGACAGATAATAAAATGCCACCGAGAAGTCAGCCGGCTGGAAACACGGTAAATAAGAAATCTGTTCATGGAATGTTAAAGGAGCGAGATCAAGAAAAACGGAAATTGAGCTATTCTTAGTAGATCAGTGCCCGGAAATATTAGTTTTACAACAATGCTATATCAGGTTTGAAGGATATAGGACCTATAGACTGGATCAGGGGACACAAGCAGGCAAAGGGCTGGCTATTTTGGTTCGAGGAGATACTTCGAGCCATATAATTAGAAGCAAGGGTATTAGGCTGGAGAACCTTATCATAGTAATCAATTTAGGAGGGCAAAGAATAAAAGTGGTATCAATTTACAGAAATATTAACAAGGACTTGAATCAGGAAGAACTAAGAGCTCTTATCCCAACCATCCTAATAGGAGGACTTTAACTCTAAATCCAGAACTTGGAATAGCGCTAAGTCATGGAAAAGCGGCCATATACTTGAGGATGCAGCTATAAATTTGGGCCTAGTCATACATGGTCCGGAAAGGCCTACCTCCATACCAGCAGGACTGGGGACACCGGATGTCATCGATATAGTTGTCTCTAAAGGACTAAAGATGGAGATTTTCGTTGAGGCTCTAAACGAAGGCACTTCGGACCACAATCCGATAGTGGCCACGTTAGGCAAGGGACTTAGCAGAGAGTATACTAGAACCAAAACTATAATTAATTGGATCGGCTATAAAGCCAGTGAGACACCCCCCGCGAATCAAAACCACGGAGGACTTGGAAAATTACTCCGACATATTTAATGATGCAGTTATGGAAGCCTACAGACTGAATTCATTCGAGAAAAAGTACAGGGGCTACTCCATAAAGCTCCTACCAAAAGAACTACAAACCATAATTTTAGGAAAGGTTATTCTAGAAATAAATCGAAAGAGTATAAAGTAATTCTGAACGCGCATTCAGGGCTGAAATACAGTCGGGATGTATGGGACAACAAAGTTAAAAATCTCAATGTTACTAATCACTCAGTCTGGCGGATAGTCAAGTCATTGAGAAGAGTGCCGCAGAATATGCCGCCAATCCATGGCATACATGGTATGGCGTATTCTGACATAGGGAAGACGGGGGCAATGGCGAGCACTCTTGAATCGATCTTCAGCATAAACAGGATAGAGTATGAGGATGACAAACGGGAAAAAGCAGTAAATAGGGAATACAGGAACATTTTGACCCAGAAAGGCACAGAAAAGATCATGGATTTTGCATCCCCAGCAAAAATTAAGAGTATAATCAAGCACCAAAAAGTCAAAAAGGCACCAGACATAGATGGTGTCAACAATAAAATGCTTAGAGAACTTCCAAAAAAGGGATTCGCATTCCTTGCTCAGCTCGCGAATGCGGTTATGAGACATTGCTATTTTCCAGACATCTGGAAGGTCTCTTGCATTTTCACACTTAGGAAACCAAGGAAAGATCCAAACATCTCGTCTAATTATCGCCCAATCGGTTTGCTGCCTATCATTGGTAAAGTGACGGAAAAAGTCCTAAAAAAGAGGCTTTAGAAGCGGCCATTCTGCGGAACAGCAAATACTGCCTATATCAGAATTCATCACAGAATCTTTTAATATCAGCATGGCAATTGGGGCAGTTTTCCTTGATGTTGAAAGGGCCTTTGACACCTTATGGCATCAGGGCCTAACTTACAAGTTAAAATAAATGAAATTCCCAGTGATGTGGCACAGGCTAATTGCCAATTATTTGCATGGCAGGAGGTTCTGTGTCCGAGTAGGCAGCGAGCTGTCAGCTTCCAGACAAATTAAGGCTGGGGTCCCACAGGGCTCAGTGCTGGGGTCCATACTATACAACTTGTATACCAGTGATTACAAAGGAAGCCCTTCCATCTTTAACGGACTTTATTCGGACGATACCGTGTTCCTGTACAGAAGCAGGAGCTGCAAAAGAAACAGCTTTGAGTACGGGCCGACGATGAATAAAATTAAACTAAACCCGACAAAAACGAATGCTGTTTTCATCCAAAAGAGGATGATAGCGAAAGGACTATAGTTAAGAATATAGGAGAAGCCATAACATGGGATAACAAAGTAAAATATTTAGACGTGCAATTCGACCAAAAAATGCTATGGGCTAACCACGTGGATTCATTGAGAAGGAAAATTAGGGGGGCTATGGTCCAAATGTACGCGTTAATGGGAAAGGAAGTAAACTGGAGATCGGTATTAAATTGACAATCCTCAAGGCAATAAATAGGGCCCAAATCGCATACGGAGCAGCAATCTGGGACACTGTTGCTAAGTCGCACATGGCTAAGCTTGTAAGCACAGAAAATGCACTGCTTAGGATAGCGGCAGACGCCCCCTAGTATATAAGAAATACGGATGTACATAGAGACCTCATGTTGGTACCACTAAGACCTTACCTGCATGGTCGGTAATCAAATTTTACGAGATAATGGATACCCACCCTAACCAAGATTTCAAACATCTACTAAATTACCAACCTTGAGCCTCTCCAACTGAGAGGTTTGAACATTATAGAAGGCCTAAGGACGGAATGAGAGAGAAGCTAGAATTAGCATGAAAATTGTAAATAGCTGTACATAAGATTGTTAAGCTGAACCGGGACGAAACCAGACGAGCCTGATCAATAGAGTGAAAGGCTTAACATTAGTTGTACATAGTCATGGTTATTGTAAATAATTGTAAATACATACGGAAAAATGTTTAAGTTAAACTGGGACAAAAGGGGTGCACTTTACTAACAGTAACTGAAATGCTAAACAGATCCAAAATAGTTGGACGTAGAACTAAATGTACAAATGTAAATAATGTAGGATAATAAACAAAGAATGTATAAGACCAAGAACTGAACCAAGATAGCCAGCCTATTTAGGGATGAGCCAGCAGTCAGCGGCGGCGGCGTTAATTTAAGTATCATAAAGATGCCTCGTTTAAAAAGCTCCAAAGCCCGGAACCGAGTAATGCAGGCAGAAATGAAGAGCAAAGTTTAAATTCAAAGAGCTCACCTTTTATAGAAGGCATCATCATTTCTAAAATCCCTTCTTGTTCGTTTTTGGCGTAGATTCTCGTCAAATGAACGGATTTTCTATATCAAAAATTATATCTCGAGAAAAAAATAATTACCTTCATTTTTGACCTACAAATATTTTTTTACCTTTGTCCTGGATGGTCTGCTAACAGTCCTAGGCATAGGCGGATGATCTAGTCTATGATTGGTGTGAAAGGAAACAGCTTTCTGTGTACCCACACAAAACGGTTATAGTACTATTCACAAGGAAGAAAAGGCTGGAAAACCTGAGACCACAAAGAAGAACCCATTCCATTTGCAAATACAGTGAAGTATCTGGGAATTACCCTAGATAAAACACTTAACTGGAATGCGCATCTGGATAATGTCGCAAAAGCGAAACTGTCACTATGGACCTGCAGACGCATTTGTGGCAAAACATAGGGCTTACATCCCAAACAAATACACTGGCTATACATTGTGGTCAACCAATGATAACATATGGAGCAGTAGCTTGGTACTCTAAGAGCTTACAGAGCTCCGCGAGGATCAAATTATCCACCATGCAAAGAAAAGCTTGCTTGGCAACTAGTGCCGCCTTCAGTATTACATATACGGCAGCGCTTCAGTTTTCCCTCAATCTGCCACCTTTCCAAATAGTGCTGGAGATGAAGACCAGATGGGCTACGTGTAGATTGACACTGGTGGTGACTAACATTCAGCAAGCGATCATCATGGTACCCAACAAGCTGCAAAACGCCAATGAACGAGACAGTGTGTTGGGTCTATCCTCAGATGTTATGTCCATGAAAGCTAATTATTAACATGACGTCCTACCAGAGAGGAACGAATGAACGAGAGACTCGAAATATCTGAGAACAACAGATAATAGTTGGTTCACTGACGGCTCCAAGATCAATGATGGTACAGGAGCCGCTGCATGAAATAAAGGTGGTAAGGTAGAGCTTAAGTATTCCCTGGGCAAACATGCAACTCTTTTTTACGCTGAAGTTCAAGCCTTGATATAACTGCACAGTGGCTCACCGATAGAAATTGGGAAGGCAAATCAATTAAAATATTCTCACACAGTCAAGCGGCTTTGAAAGCCCTCGATTCCAGCTGTTACTTATCCAAAACAGTATCGAACTGCCAGGAATTACCCACAAACGTGCCAAATTCCAAATTTCCACTGGCAGAGAAATATGCTAAATATTTAAAATAGCCGAGGGTGACAAACCTATCGAACCTAAGAAATGACAAGTTTGCCACGTGACGAGTCTCTCTGTTCACCACCCGCCTTATGGTCACTAAAATTTACAGTAGATCTGTAACTATTTATGGATTCGTTCGTGTATACCTACAATAGTTAGGGCACTAAAGAAACTTAAAACGAGATTTTATAATAAAATGCTCTTTTCTAAATTTGACACGAAAAATCTAGTGTAAAAATTCACTCGAGAGTGTGGACCTATATGTACCACTTTTAAGTGCTAAAATTAACATCCCAATTTTTACTGTGAAGGCTTCAAATATCTTACAATTTAATGAAATTATTTAGGTTTAGCAAATCCTTATTCTGTCATGTTTTCTTTCAAGTTGCCGTATGTTCATCAGTGATGAACAAAGGGAGTACAGATATAAAGCTGTTCTGTCAACGTTAACGGACAGCGGACGTGTATCCACTGACAAAAATACGAAACTGTTCGCAAATAAAAAAACGAAGTCTGCGTATTTTCTCCCAAATTAACTTCCGCCTACGGTTTGCGGTTAATCCATAGTCAGGTATCATTTTATATCTCAATTTTAATTTGTTGCTTTGAAAGTAATAATATGGAAAATGGCTTATGCTTGTCGAGCTTTTTAATCACTTAATGAAAAAAAAAGTTGGAACCGCAAGGCGTTGTGGCATATTCAATCTTGCCGAGTAAGATGCCTCCCAAAAAAAGTATTCGCTGTCTCACCAGGAACAATGTATAATGCATAAGACAAAAGCCTGGGCGTAGGAAAATAAAAGTAGTGAAAAAATGTCGTATAGGCCGTTTTCAGGATAAACATTTTACCTTATCATCTGTGGCACTTCTGCGAACTCTCCATTTGTTAAATTATTTCGGGGAAGGCATCGTATTAAAACACGTTTTTTATATTACAATTTCCATTTGCTGATTGGGAGTAAAAATTCACTTAAGCTACATTACACGGCTGATATTCGACATCGAGTTAAGGCATCCCAACGCATCGAGTGATCTCTCCGAGGAGAGGCCCATTAAACCATTACAGTAAAAAGTCGAAAGCAGATATACGACACTAAATCTCGAAAAAATGTTAATCTGTTTATGATAGTGAGCTGTACTCGGAACATGCTAACAGCATTAAGCTATCTCGGACTCCATTAGTCAAAAATTGTTGAATACCTACTTGAGATTTTCGTCTCTCTTTCTCTCTCTCGTTCGCTCACCTTATCTGCATTACGTATCTTTTTTTTTAATTTGGGTACATTAAACTCAATGTTGTTTTGTGTAGTAAATTATTTATTAAAATGTATTATAATACTGAGGTCCTTATAGTAAATCAGTTCAATAAATTGAATTAACCTGTTCGAAAATGTAAGTAGTATTTTCAGAAGTTCCGAAAACGGTTCTGTTAATTTTAATCCGCGTTTCCTGTTTAGAAATTTAGGGATAATAATAATAATGTATATTAAGTCTGCAGGAACTGCAGGCTATGCGCATATATTAATATAACTAAATCTCGAACTAAACAAATAATATAATAAAAATTAGTTAATGCATTATAGAGACTGACACAAGAAAAGTCAAAATGTACAAATCCAACGATTAAAAAATATGTCTCGGTTATCATACATTCATCCTAATTTCCCGGTTATTAATAATGCTACATTTTTCTAGTTTGGATGGTAAGTATATGAAGTAGGTACCGATTCATTGGCCTGCTGTTTTAGGGGAGAAATGGGGTTGATTTTCCGGAAAAAATATTTATGAGACGACATGTTGCATTTTTATTGAGATATTCTGTATAAAACCGTTTCGAATTTGGCTCCAGGGTGTAAATTGCACAAGTTCTTATTTAGTGACCCTAAAAAGCTGAAATCCAAAAGGAAGTTGAAAAAGCTTCCACCCCCGTTCTCAAAAACGAGAAATTTTAAAATTAAAATGATTAGTAAATCCAATTATAACTTGACAAAGTGCACAGACTTTTTACTCTTATATTGCATTTACTAATAATTTTTATTTTGACATTTCCCGTTTTGTGAGTAGATTTTGTTGTTGTTTGGGACACTAAATTAGCACTTTTGCAATTCACACTCTCGGGTCAAAGCCGAAGCGGCTCTAAACAGACATCCTAAATAAAACTGAGGTGGGAAGATAGACAACAGTTTGTCTCACAAACATGCACCCTCCGCAACAATATAGAACAAATCTAGGAATAAAGTACATTAGGTCTTAATTTTAATAACTTTTTACGTAGTATTATTTAGATTAAGAATCCACATCAACCTCCCAGCCATAAATGTTTTTCAAATATCTACCGTAAATACCGGTTGAGGCAGAAAAAGCCGAAAATAATTATAACAAATTTTTTTTATCTTCGAATTGATTGCCTTTGGTTCCACAAATGATTAAACTTGGCTTGAATTGTTATAGAGCCTCTTCGGTCCAGGCTCCAGGATGTAAACTGCACAAGTGCAAGTTTAGTGACCCTAATGAAATGTGTACCTATATATGGTCGATTCGATAGCAAGTCGGCTATCGTTTTCAAGAAAGGCAAAAAAACTAAAAATGAAAATGGTTCGCAAATACAATAAAACAGTAAAAAGCTCTTGCAGATTGTCAGGCTTTGAACTGACTTTGATAAGATGGCAATTATAACGCCAGATTTAATTACTGGTTAACTGGTATTTAGTGTGATAATGAGGTGTTATTTGGTAAATTAATTTGTTTTTGAAGTTTTATATATCTATAATTTGGTGTTATTCGCTTAGGAAGAATTTAATGATTTTTGTTTGAAAGGATTAGTTAATTTTTAAGTGTCCTTTATCAACTTCAGTTTTTAGCAAATGTAACCATGTGCTATTAAAACTAACAGAAGTTGAAGCAACACATTCATCGTTATTTAATAAAATTAAAGCACTTTCTTTAATTTTACGTTTTTTAGATGAAGGCTCCTTTGCCAAAATACTAGAAGCGTTCCATTGTATTCTGTGATTGTTATCAAATGCATGTTGACAAATATGTGATTTGTGGAATTGTGCATTTCTAATATAAGTTTGGTGTTCTTTTATACGTTTTGATAATGGTCTACAGGTCTCACCTATATAAAATTTATTACATTCACATGGTATTTTATAGATAACATTTTCATTAAGTGGTTTTGTTTTTGTTAGTTTAGATCTAAGGGTGTTTTCTGTTTTGAAAATTGTACGAATGTTAAATTTATTACCTATTCGTTTTATTTTGTCTGATAAACCAGGAATATAAGGAATAAAGAGGTTCGTAATAGGTCTATTTTGATTTTGTCTGATATTTGGTTGTTCAAATTCTATAAAGCATTTTAGAATGAAATCAATAGGATAGTTATTATTAATCAAAACATTGCTCAAAAATTCTTTTTCTGTGTTGAAATTTTGATTATTACAAATTATTTTCATTCGATCATATAGACTTTTTACGACCCCCTTTTTTACCATTATTGGGTGATTTGAGTTAAAATTTAAATATCTGTTTGTATGTGTTGGTTTTCTGTATATTTTTGTTTCGAAACTATACAAGTCTTTTTTTATAAGAATGTCAAGAAATGAAAGTTGTTCATTAATTTCTTTTTCTATAGTGAATTTGATTGTGAGTTCTTTGGTGTTAATATGATTTAGAAAATCGTTAAGAAAATGTTCGTTATATGGATAAATTGAAAAAATGTCATCTATATGACGCCACCAAATTAAAGGTTTATATTGATAATTTTCAAGAAAATTTAATTCAAAATTTTCCATAAAAATATTACTTAATAAAGGTGATAAAGGCGAACCCATAGCCATACCATTGTTCTGTTGATAGTAATGGGTATTGTATTGAAAATAAGTAGTTTTTACGCAAAAAGCAAGTAATTCGAGAATTGTGTCAATATTAAGTTTTGTACGTTCACCAAGGTTAGTATCATTTGTTAATTTATTTCTTATAATATTTAAAGTTTTATCAACAGGTACGTTGGTAAATAGACTAACAACTTCAAAACTTACCAGAGTATCGTTAGGATTTAAATTAATTTGTGAAAGTTTCTCTAAAAAATGTTGTCAATTTCTTATATATGAGTTAGTATTGTTAGCAAGTGGATTAAGAATGTTGAGTAGATATTTAGCAATGGGGTGTGTTGGCGAATTTATACAGCTGACTATTGGACGTAGAGGAATATTTAGTTTATGTATTTTTGGTACTCCATAAAAATGAGGTGTTTTACTATTGTGTGGTGTTAGTTTGAATCTTCCTATCTCATTGAATTGATTTTTGCGTTTTTTTAACATATTGTATATCTGTCTCTCAATACGTTCTGTTGGATCATTATTTAGTATTGAGTAATTACCGTCATTTAAAAGAGACATTATCTTTTCATCGTAAGTCATGCAATTCATTATTACGGTTGAATTACCTTTATCTGCTGGTAGAATTTTAATAGTGTTATCTCTTTTTAATGATTGTAATGCTCTTTGTTCTGTGTATGTTATGTTTTGTTTAATTTTAAATGGTTTTTCTAGTGTTATTTTAGTTCTAATTCTAAATTCGTCTTTATGTTCTTCTGGCAAGTTTTGTGTTGTTTCTTCGATTGCTGAAATGATAGCAAACTTAGGAACGATTTTAGGTGTAACTGAGTAATTTAAACCTTTAGAAAGAACAAGTTTATCAACATCGGATAATACTCTATCAGACAAATTGATTACAGTTTTTTCAATAAAGTTGTTATTTTTGACAATAGAAATTTCTTTGTTTAATTTTTCTTGAATGAGATTATTAAATTTATTTATATGAATACGTTTTTGCTCGCGTTTTTGTTTATCAAAATTTATCAAATAACTATTATGAACACAGTTACAAATATGATTGAAATCTATAGGTAAAATTTGATTTTGCAAGTTTAGTTTTAAATTATTAATTTCTATTTGAATTTTATATTTATTAAATCTATGAAACTGTAATCTTTCTCGTAACAGAGCATTACTTGCTCTTTCTAAGATTTTTATGGTTTTTTGGTTGTTGTATGGTGCTTTAAGTGTTAAACCTTTAGGAATCAAGTTATTGTTTTTGCATTTATGTAAAAAAATTAAACTGTTTTCAAAATGCAATAGCTTTTTATGTTTATTTTCTAAATCTCTAAAAATAGAACAAATATTAAAAATGAATCCTCCACAACAATATAGAACATATTTACATCAAATTTTTTTATAACTCCAAAACCATGAGATTTAGAGAAACGTTTGATATTGCATTTTTATTTCTAAATTATTTTTTTTAGCAAATGTTGCCCCAATAAAGTATGTTTAGTATATAATCTATTTTTTTAAATGAATACATCTTCAATAATGATTTTAAGAGCATTTTATGTTTTAATATCCAACTTTTGGCAAAACTCATTTATCAATCTAATGAACAAGATGACATTAAATCGAAGGCAAATCCTATCAATATAATTGTGTATTTTGAAAGTCGAAATTATGCGGTTAAATGTTCAATTACCAGCGAATGACTCATTTGAGCACAACCAATATATTTTGCGCTCAATTTTTTTTTACAAAAACAATAAAGTCACTTTTCTTTATATCCATTGCGCTAGAAAGTTATTTTAGACGCAAAAATGTAATATAAATTGTAATATAACAAATTAGAAGGAGTTTCTTCTTAGTAAAAGTTGTTTTTAACTTTCTCTGCCTCAACCAGTATTTGCGGTTTTGAAAATATTTATGGCTGGGAGGTTTTTGTAGATGCTGAATCTAAATGTGACGGCCGAAATTATGAAGAGTAAGCGCTAATACAATTTTTACGAAAAATTTGACCCATTCCCCTAAAACCGTACGTTAATGACAAATGTAAATTTTTATTAGATCGATTTTTTCCTGTGTTTCTTACAAATGCTTATCACCAAAATTGGAAATAAATCGCATCATTAATAATTGGTGGGGGATATGAAAAGCTGTGTAAGTATAATACATATAAAAAAATATAAAACTTTAAATGTAAATCCAAAAACAAAATTAAACTTAAAATTATTAATTATGATTAAAAGCAAAGTTAAAGTTAAATTCAAAATTGCAATAAAAATTCAATCAAAGAAAATCAGTCTAACTTATTTTTTTATGTTAATTGCGAGGTTAATTGTATTTATAACAATCCTGTTTTTGGACATAATATATAATTTTAATTTCTTTTTTAAGAGTTGCATGCAGCAATTCGTGGAGAGGCAAGAACTTATAATAAATTATATATAATAGTAGCTCTTAGGTCTGCCACTACTTTGAATTCCGATTTGCAACTGAAATTAATCAGTGTTGACTCTTCCTGCGACTGTAGCATCTGCAGAACCCTCATTTTCGCATCTAAAATTAATTCAAAGAAATAAGGGTGTGTGCTTAAAACTCCACGACAGAAGTAAAAACTAAAAAAAAGTGAATAAAGTAAAAAAAGACCTTACTTAAATGAGCTTTAAATAGACGAGCGTAGATAGCTTTTCGCGTTACATGCGTAGGCACCTCAGTCTTATTCGCTACTCAGGAAAAAGTGCGTTGAACGCGCCTAAAGAACTGTTCGCTTCAAAATCAAATTAGAAACACCATGATGGGATAAAGGTTAAGCTCCCTCGCGCCGCTACCAATAGATATGGGCATAGATAATTTCCTAATTGCTTTTGCAGAGTCAAAAACAAGAAGATAGGACTTTTTTAAAGCTCCCAATCAGCTTTGTAATTTGTTTAAGCTCTTCATCCTGATTTTTGTGATTTTTTCTCTGGGTAACGTCTTTCTTTATGTATTCCTTAAGTATTCCAAAATTACTTTTTTTTCTCTTAGAGATTTGTTTGTTTAATATTAGAGTTTAATGTCTAAATTTTATTAAACAATATTAAACTTGATTATTTGTACCTACTTTAAGAGCAGATAATGCAATATTACTATTAAAAACTCAGACCAAACAAAAATCTATTAAAATAACAAAAGTGTGAAGCCTTTTTAGCACACTATTACATTCAATTCGAAGTTTGAATTTTACTTAAATTTTTGAAGTTATCAAGAAATATATGAAAATGATCTTTATTTTCCGACCCTACGGCCAATACGTAAGAGCTGCTAACAAAAAAAATATAAAGTAATACAATTTTTAAAAGCTGGCAAAGTTTAAACCTATAAGTACCTATTATTGACACTTAAATCGAATAACAACCTGAGGGGTAGATAAACTCTTGGACATCATCTGGAATGTGAACCCATAACATTGTTTATGATACCCAGTCCCGCAAGATTTCAGTTAGGTTACTTGCTAATGTTTTATTTGAAAAAAAAAACGAAAAGAAACAACTATTAAATTAATGGGCCTTAAGACCCGCAATTACATTTTATTGTTTACATTTAAAAATAATAAACACTGCCTTACGTTTTTAATTACACTTTTACGTCAAAAGATGCTGCATGAAACATGTGATATAAACAGAACAAAAACAAAATTTGAAGAATCAAAATATGTACGAAAATGTCTCGTACTTCAATTATGACTTCCCGCCAACTCCAAAGTTTGATTAAAACTATTGGCGTTTTTAAAATCAGAATGTCGATATATGACAGGTGTATAGAAGGAAGTGATTTTGCAAAGATTATTCTGGCCCTATTTGCGATAGAAATCAAATACATAAAATTTCGCTCTCCTTTAGTCTTTTTGAACAACTGGATTTGTGATGTGAAATGTGTTTTTTGTTTATAGGCGATTTTCTGATAACTGCCTCATATTATCAGACTGCTTTGATTATCTAAAAAGATCATTAAATGAATAAATATCATTCTTTAAAAAAAAATTTATAAGTTGTTGATTTCTGCTATGGGTATCATCAATGCTTCCCGCAAACCTAGATTCTTCTTCCTGTTACTGTGTTGCTATAATCACAGCTATCTGAACCTTATTGACTGCAGCTCGGAACAGTTGAAAATTGCTTTAGGTTTTTCAGCCAGGACACACGGCGTCTACCAACATTCCTCCTTCCACCGATCTTCGCCTGAACTATCATCTGTAGAGGTGGGTATTTGGATGCTCTCATTATATGACCTGAGCATTGAAGATTTCTTCTTCTTACGGTGTATATTCTCTTTGCATCAGATTTAGGACTTCGGCATTAGTGATCTTATCCGTCCACGGGATATGCCATATTCTACGGTAGCACCACATTTCGAAGGCTTGTAGTCTGTCCATGTGATTTATTTTGAGGGTCCAAGCTTCAACTCCATAAGCGTGGAGAATACGTAGCAATAATATCCCGTCTAGTAAAAAACTTTTTCATCTTCACAAATGTTGATCTAGCTATCTCTGTTTTTGTTCTTATCTCTCTTGTTTGACCCTCGGATTGTCATCTTCAGGCTCTTAGGTATTTATATGCCTGCACATTCTCTGTTGCGGTGTTCGCTACTACCACGTTTGCTTTGTTTTGACTTTGTGGGAACTTTGCAACTATCAATAGTTTAGTTTTCTTAAAATTCGTATTCGTTACATCGATCGTTAAACGTTTCTAGGAGGTGTTGTATATCTAAGATAGCTCGTTAACAAGACGGTATCATCAGCATATCTCATATTATTAATCACTTCTCCGATTATAACCATTCCCACTGATTCCTTCTTCCAAGGTTTTCTTAAAAATAGCCTCACTATAAAGGTTAAACAAGAGTGGCGATATGATGCATCCCTGTCTTACACCCCAACGAATTTGCATTTCCTCCGTGAGATGGTTTTCTACCTTTGTATTAGCTGTTTGATCCCAATATAGATTACTAATTATTATTCTCACGTCGGCCGAGTCAATAGTTTTGCTGACGAGTAGGCGATGTAATTTTTCGTGTTTTACTTTATCAAAGGCCCTTTGAAAGTCGATGTAACAGGCAAACACAGTCTTGTTTATATCGAGACAGCGCTGGAAAATCACATTAATCCCAAAGAGCGTCTCTCGTGTTCCAAGTCCTTCTCGGAATCCAAACTGTGTATTGCTCTTCAAATGTAATTTTCCTCCTGTAATTTTTTGTGGATAATCTTCAAACACAATTTTAGGGTGTGACTCAAAAGTGCAATGGTTGGATAATCTGCGCACTCTCTGCACCCAGAATACCTTGGTAATATAAGGGCATAATAAAGAATTTTTAATTGATCAATATTTAAAAATTATGGAAGAAAATTGATAATTTTTCTTGAATAATTTCCTGATTTCTACTATTGGTATTCACAATGCCTCTCAGCAACGTAGAATATGTTGATTGAAGTTTCAATTGATCGATATTTAAATATTATGAAAGAAAAAATCATTCTTAAGATCAATGACCCTAGCAGGCTCAGTGCATTTTTTATTTGAAAATTTCATCTCATTGTTATTTATAGACAGTTCATGTAAGGCACTAACCCAAACAACCGAGTTATTTTCAGTTTCAATCTTTAAGTGATCGTGTGTCGGTAATTTAATTTTATAAGATGTAGTTTTAATAAATATTTTCTTTTCAAAATTACCACTTCATTTCTTGCTAGAAAATCAGCTAAAGCTATTATGCAATTCTCGGTAATTTTTTTTCAGTCGACAGTTTTAATTCAAACAATTATTGCATTATCGCCAAAACTTATAATATCAGCAGCAGTATCTTGCATTAACAAATTATTCATATAAATTTTAAACAAATCCGGCCAAAATAAGGTGCCCCGTGGCACACCACATTCAAATATTTGCTGTTCACTTAACACACCATTATGATTGACCATTTAAATCCACTTTGTCAAATAGCTTTTTAAGAATTCGTTTGTCCAATATGATCTCCTCCAGCTCTTCGAATTACAGTTAGTGATTAACTGTATCAAACGCTTACAAGAGGTTGCATTATACACTTTTTAATTAGATCATTTAAAGTATTTTGTGTTCAAGGTGATGGCTTAACTTTTTTGTTTTCTGTATTAGGAAAAAATATTATAGGTAAACGTTGCGCGTTGTAGGGAATTATGTAAACTATTTACCACGTATATCTTCGTATAAGTCATATATTTTTAAATAGAACACCGTGTATATTATTAGAGAGAAAGATATAGCATTGGTAAAGACAGAAGATGGTTATTCGTCGTATGCCTAATACACTGTGTAGGTCTGTAGACTATTTATCTGGTTCTGTTTTGCGCAGCTGAAGTTTCGCGTTTGGTCTATGATCCACAAGCACACTAATTTTTTTTTAGTTGACCAATTCTAATATAATTTTTTATTTCAACGTTAAATAAATCTTTATAAGAATTTTTTTTAATTGACCAACTGTAATACCATTTTTCATTTCAACGTTAAATAAATATTTATAAGAATTTATGTTGCATACTGATTCATTATATCAGTATCATTATACAAGCTACGCCATACAAATTTAAATTGTTCTTTGTTTTATGAAAACATTGTTCATAGACCTCCTATGATCGTGTTAGGCATGAGTGATATAGAATGCGGAGCAAAAATAATTCTGTCAAATCATAACAGATTTTTTCTACTACCGTGCGTAAAGTACTCACTTTATGCACTCTCTAAGATTCGTAAAATATACCTTTCTTTATGCAGTGCGTAAAATAAATTACTTTACGCATTAGTGGGATTGTCGCACAATATTCGCATTCATAAAAAGGTCACTTTACACACTTGTTGCATAAATAACTATATTTCGAATTTTTCTTAGCTATACTCGTATAAGGCCGCGGAAATACGGAATCGATGCTGACAGGCTAAATGTTAAATTTCTCTGTGAATAATTCTGTTATCCGTTCAGTAATTACGAAGAAAGAGAGGTTCCGCAAAGATAACACTAAGTTTACACTGAATTACACTACAAGTTTCACAACCTTTACGTTGCTACTACAGATGCTCATCATAGGCTAACCCAAACTAAGCTTGTCTATCTATAAGACGTCCTACCATTATTTTAGAAGTATGCTCTCAGCTCTCGGGTATATTTAAGAGTATATTTTAATATATTTTATGGCCTATTGTGAATTTCTAAAATCTTATTCCACCAAAAGATTATATTACTCGATATATAACAACGGAGCTATTGATATCTATAGATAATCATTAAGAATAATACTTCTTATATCGGAAGTTTTTTAATAAACCAAGCCCAGAAAAATATTGCCATTAAATCGATTATCGATCGATCGAGTTATTTAATTTAGATAAAAGTGTTTAAAATTATGGTAAAATTGGATATTTTTTTGAGTATTATTAATGGTTCGTTTTTGCTGTTATTGGGCATTATTTTATTTCAGTGACCTGTCAAAATGATATATTTGCAATTCTCTAACCAACTTATAAAAACCACATATATTCTGAGAATTTTGGAAGCTCAGGTTATCTTTCAACAAATATAATAAGGTCAGTTGGGGTAAGTGCGATACAAAATTAACATAGTTCAAATATAGGCAGTTCTAAGGTTTCCTATATATTTCCGGTGAACCACGAATTTTTTTTTGACTAAAAGGCACACATATTCAGGGCTAAATTTTGACTATTTCAAAATGTCTTTTTTCTTCTTGATAGTTGAATAAAAATATATATTTTTTGATGTCAGTGTACGCACTTACCCCCCACAAATGGGGTAAGTGCGTTTTGCGTTTAACTTTGTGTATGAGCTCAACATGATAATTTGTGTGGCAAGAGCGTTCTGCTCGTTTTTTTTTTTTGAATTAAATGCTTTTTTCAGATTTAGGATATCTTTAATAATAAAAAAGTTACAAACTCGTTCACTTATAGACAACAGAATATTAAAATTTTACCTAGTCCTAAAAATGAGAATAAAGCTCAAACTGAGAAACTCTAAAGTACAAAATGATTTTTTGAGGCTAAAACTAATAAACCTAAAATTAAAAAATAACTTTTCAAGCCTAAACTAACGAACTTAGAACTAAAACTGCATTTTTGGGAAATTTATTCTACTGTATAGCCTGTAAATGCTACTTGGAAAGATATTTCTCCTTGTCTTCCTATCTCTGGATCTGGTAATAGCTTCACAATGTCAGTTTTGGACACAGTGGAAATGTCGTCAACAAAAGGAAACTTGAATATTGATTTTTTCTCTGAAGAACTTCTACTGCTTTTCCCACATAGTATTTAATATTTCTCTTTCCCGTAAATTTAACCAAAACCCAGTTGTCAACAGATAATTCGGATAAGCTCCTCGTCACTTCATGTAGATCAGCGTTCTCTCACTTATTTCCTTACGTATATCTTCCAAATCGCCTGAGTCTTCTTCTGTATTCAATCGTTTGTTCAATGTCTTCGTCACTGTCCGATGCTAAAGATTCATTGTTATTCTTATTTTTTCTTCCTTTCTTTTCTTTTTGTTTTTTTTTGTGCCTCTTCTCTTTCTTTCAGACGCAGTAGGGCATCGTTTCTTGTTATGACCTCAGCTCCAGTTGATACTCTCTTCTTAGGCTTTTTTGTTTCGATGCCTTTATCAACAGGTTTCATGCTTTCGGTTAAGATTTGCTACAATGTTAAGACTTTATTTGTATCAGAGTGAAGGTTTTTGGCTGATATGCCTGATGGACCAGGGGACGGCTCTTTATTCGGTGGATCAACAGATTTTCCTTCATCTTCAGCTTCATCTTCCGCTGTCACATGAATAACTTTTCTACTATCCTGCCATCTGCTATAGACTACGGGGTCATACTTTTCGGGCGCTTTAACTTGATTATTGAAGGGATATATACCGGCTTTCCTGAACCCATTTTGAATTATCACAGGGTCTGTTTCTTGCCATATGATTTTAGCCAGCGTCGAAAAGGTTTTTAAAAATATTTCCTGGCCCGGTTTTCTCGTTGCCATTCCACTAGTTTAATGTCCCACCGGTCCTTGATTGGTTTGAGGACGGCGACACCTAGAGGTTGGAGCAGAGGACTGGAGTGTGGAGGAAGCTTCAAGATAGTTGTCTGCTCCTTCATAGCCTCTTCAATTAGACTGACACTAATGTGCGTAGTATGACCATCGTACACCAAGAGTATAGGGGGCATACCTTTGAAGTTTGGAATCTAAACTTTTGTAAAATAGTTTTGAAAGACCTCTGATTCCATCCAGCCTTTTTTTTGTAGCTGTGTAAACAATCTCCGGATTTTTGGAGTCTTCCTCCGGAGCAGTCCACTCGTCGTAAACGTGTTTCCATTTGAAGATGACGAGTGATGTGCCTTTTGACCCAGCTGCACTGCAGGACATCAAAACGGTCGTATTTTCTCTTCCTGGTGTGCTGATTGTTCGTGTTGCAGTATGTCCAATAGCACCAACAATTTTAGTTTTTTTTAGGGTCGATGCAAAAACTTGTTTCGTCTAGGTTCCAAATTTGATCTGGCTTATCTTGAAGGCCAAGTACGATAATCAAATTCTTCAGCATCGCGAAATATTCGTTGATAACGAACGGATCCAGGCTTTTCATTCCGGACATCTCCACAGGTTGAGGCTTCTTAATCGACAGCCGCTGTCTTTTATGGAAACCGACGAACCAGTCAGGATCCGGAATGCCATCTTTGAATCTGATTTTCAACTTGTTCTTTGCCACGTATTCTCCAACTTTCTCAGGCAATTCCGACCTTGTCAAGCCAAATCCACCCTTTTCCATTGCTCTGATGGAATCAGAGCAGCTGCTCCTGCGGGATTTTCTTTTATATACACGTGGCATATTTGCTGCATACTTCTGAAAAACAAACAAACCCAAATTGGGCTATGTGCGTCCGCTCAGGAAGCATGGGTGTACGCACTTTACCCTTCATCAAATTTTTTGGGGTGAGTGCGAACACTCATATAACTACGAAAGTAAAGATTCGTAGTTGAAAGAAAAACACAGTTGAAAAAAAAACACATTAACTACATCAGATTTGATTATGCCCACACCATAAAATTTAAAGTTTAACTGAAAGGCTTACAACTATAAATTTTCAAAAAATGCTTAACAACTCGTCTCGCAAGTTCAAACGGTAGAATGACGTAAAAAGTAATATCTAACGAACATGTTTTCACAGTGTTGCCGCATCAATTTGTTAATTTGACGATTTTATAGCCAGGGATCGCACTTACCCGATCTGACCTTACCTATTTTGTTAAATAGGGAGCAAGCACATAACTAATTTACGATCATATAATACAAGTCTATATTTCCTGAAAGTTCTAAAAGTTGTCACGCATACGTATTTAAATCTGAAGAAAGAAAATCGATTTAAAGTGCGTCCGAGGTGTGTCGTTTTGAAAAGATAATTATTTCTTTATATTTTTCAATATTACTTACGTTATTAAAAGTAATTTCTTATAATAACATCCGCAAAATCAATTTATTTTTAAACGACCTGCACATTTAAAAATGTTTATTGTCTTTTAATCGTAGAGTAAATCGTCCGTTGCACTCTTGGGGTGCCTTTGGAAATTAATCCACTAATGGCTTTAATGATACTGAATAAATAAAAGACCGAGTGTAGATGATGAAAATACATACTTTAAACAATTACCCACTTTACTCGAGAATCCACGAAAAGAGGGTTTAACAAATTTTCCGCAATGTAAACTGGTAGCTAATGTATTATTTACATTTGCACTTAACAACATTTCCTCTCAGGTTCTTGCTAATTATTAATGAGATATATATATTATACGTTGCCGTGCTAAATGTTCCTGTATTTTCGGTTATTTCGTGTAAAATAGCACGAAGAATTACTATCCCTTGCAGCAGCTATTCTTTTTAATGGAAAATAATAGTTTATTTTGAAAATATCTAAGTACTAACGTCATATATTCCAAATATTTACATTTTTATAGCACTCATCGAAATGTTTCGTTATTTTTTTTAAACAACTTGGAGTATTTGCTTGTTTTTATTACCGTCAACGGGAATATTTTGTTTCAGTTCTTGACTCAAGGGTGTAAATTGACACAAGTGCAATTTATTTCCCTATGAAAAAGACCTGAAAAATACATTTCGAATGATAAAAATTGTAATATTAAAATAGAAGCAAAAAGATTTTGCTTTCTGATTGACAGTTTGTAATTTTGGCAATTTCAGTCAA
>MU188383.1:4575-55136 GCA_016904865.1 Pissodes strobi
GTTGAATATTTTAAAAATCTTACAATAGATGCAGAGTTCTTTGTAAATTACTAGAAGACATCTGATTCCATATAGAGTAACGAAATGGTCCCTTCTAACAGCTCTGAACAATAACGTCTGGCTGAACCCAAATAGGGCTATGGGCCCCACATCTAGCAAAGATGTTCCACTATATGGACATGATGGTGCTTCAAGGATCAAAATATTCCGGAAATAAACTCCCCGATCATTCGGATCTCCCGGCGCTGTGTGGCCCTGGGAGTCCTTCATTCCGCATTTCACAGACAGCAAAGATACCGAACCAATTTAGAATAGATTTCTGCAACATAAAAGGCTTAAACAAACATAAATTCGGTACACCAACATCTACAAGCAAATAGACCACACATACTAGCCCTTACAGAAACACAAGTATGTTCTACAACAATAGTAAACTACCCCTGGTTACGACTTACATACCCGATTTAGACTTTGGTTCGAAATACGCCTTTTTGTCCGAAGCGACCTTTCATGTCACCGCGAGGAAACACTCCAACCGAACAGCCCTGACGTCATGTGGCTCAAGTTCACCGCCAAGGAATTAACCAAGTTTATATGTTGTCTCTATCGCCCTCGGAGCGATAGAGCCTACCAAAGCTTTTTTACAACACTAGCTACCACTTTTGACTCAATACAGGTCGATCACCCCAATTCAGAAATATTTGTTCTGAGAGACTTCAATGCCCACAACACCAACTGGCTCAAACATCAGAACAAGACCGACAACGAAGGTATAGAAGCTGAAGCATTTGTCATCAGATGCGGGCTTACTCAACTTGTAGACGAACCAACTCGAATCTCAGAGAGGGGCGAATTCGCCGCCCTCCTGGATCTTCTTCTAACCACCAATCCTGACCAGTACACAATTACAGTTGGTCCGCTATTAGGTACTTCCGACCGCAAACTTATTACAGCGGTTTGTTAATTTCCACTTCTACAGAAGGGTCCACCATTGCCTCGCCAAATCTGGCATTACAATTCTGCAAACTGGGACGATCTAAGAGAGTTCTTCCTAGATTTTCCTTGGCTGGACGTCTGTTCTGGCACTGACGACCCATCAGTCTGCTGCGAAGAGATCACGCAAATAATCTCCTCAGGAATGGAAGCATACATCCCAAATTCCAACAAGTTACCGTCAAAAGGAAAGCACTGGTTCGATAGAAGATGCGAAAGAGCTGTAGGTAGGAAGCAGCAAGTCTACAAGTACCGATAGCAAAATAAGACCGCTGAAAATCGCAATTATTTTGTTGAAGCGAGAAACGAATGCAAACGTGTGATCGACGAAACTAAGGGCAAACACAATCAAAGGATCAGGAATAAACTTCTGCAATGCCCCAGTGGCTCTAGGAATTTCTGGTCGGTAACAAAGGCAGTAAGTAATAACTTTACAAAAAGTCTCTCCCATCTTTGACAGACGAACGTGGCATCACGGCGCGGCGACTACAGCCGAAGAAAAAGCAAACATGCTCGCCAAAATGTTTTCATCGCACTCTACCTTAGACGTCTCCCAAGGCAAGGCTCTCCCCACCATATCGAACATCAAGACTACCATGGCAGAAGTCAAGTTTCATCATCGTGATATTCGTAAAATCCTTAAAGAACTAGATATGCAAAATGCATCAGGACCGGACGGAATACCTGCCATCGTGTTAAAGAACTGGGCCAACGAACTAACTAACACCCGTTTTTTTCAGGATTTTTCGCCCTGAAACTATCGCCCAATTGCCTTGCTTCCAATAATCTCCAAAGTCATGGAACGTGCAGTCAAACAGCAACTACTCAAGTACCTCGAGAACAACAGAATAATCAGCGATAATCAATACGGCTTTCGCAGAGAGATCTACAGGAGATATATTGGCCTATGTCACTAATATATGAAGTAGGGCAATTAAGAACTACGGAGAGTCTCGAGCGATTGCGTTGGATATTTCGAAGGCATTCGACAGAGTTCGGCATGACGGGCTGCTCAACAAACTGCTGTCCTTCGGACTGCCAGCCTCTCTCTGTAACTGGCTTGCCAGTTTCCTTAAGAACCGATCTCTGCACGTTGCAGTTGATGGACACATCTCAGATACATTCACATTAACGCGGGCGTGCCTCAGGGCGCAATACGTTTACAAACTTGGGGCGACAGAAATTTAGTCCAGTTCAATGCAGCAAAGACTCAAGCAGCCACGTTTGCCAAGATACAACACAATACAACGGCCCTGACATCATTATGACAGGATCGACCATTCCTTCATCCTCGTCAATCGGACTGCTGGGTGTCTCGGTCAACAGCATTATGTCCTGGCATGACCACGTTGCTAACATAGCAAAATCAGCCTCCCAGAAGCGCTATTTCGCAACAAAAAACTGTATACACCGCACCAGTTGATCTTGCTCTACAAAGCGCAAATAAGACCGTGCTTAGAATATTGCTCACACATCTGGGGTGCCGTACCAAAGCATACCCTAAAGCTACTGGATTCCATTCAGAAGAGAGCTGTGCGTCTCATCGGTTGACACGGAATCTGGATAGTCTGGAACACCGCAAACATGTGGCCGAGATGTCCCTGTTTTACAGATACTGTCACGGCAGATGTTCCCAGGATTTGGCCTGGGCAAATGCGCACCAGTTCGTCGTACAACTGGAAACACCTAGAACATCGCTTTACAAGAACTCCTTTGTCTGGCGCACTGCATCACTGTGGAACTCACTCCCCGGACATCTGTTTTCCCCTAATTACAACTTACAACCATTCAGGAACCGTGTCAATCAACATCTTCGCACACACGCCGCTCGTGGAGTGCCGTAGGATCTCCCTTTAGTGTGCAACTGCCATACAAAAAAACAACTTTATTTAGCTTCACCACTTTGGTTCTTGTTAGTTCATTCAAACTCGGCACTCTTGGACAAGCGCTGTCCAAGAGTATCGAATATACTAGTTATAAAAATGTGACTTTTGCACATATTTTTAATAATTGATCATACGGTGGACCATTTTCCTAATTTGCAGTTTAGTAGGTTACACAGTGCAGCAGAAACCAAATCGCGCAACGCTTTTTGAATTCTATACAGTAAGCTTGTTTTTGCAATACCCAGGGACAACTGACTAATTATTAATATAAAATTTATTAATTTAATAAGCCAGAATTAAATGAAGTTGGAAAATAACTTCGTTTTTTGTTTCATAATTTGGCAACCCCAATGAAAATTATTTTAAATTTTCTCCTTTAATACGTTTGAAGAATACTGAGAGGCGAGCGGATCGGGAAGAGGAAGAACGTAAAAAGCAGATATCAAGATCAAGAAGACAAAAGGCAATCAGAACAGGACCGGCTTCAGAAAATTTTACAAGACCAGGAAGACAAAAGGCAAAAAGAACAGGACGACCGGCTTCAGAAAATTTTACAAGATCAAGAAGACAAAAGGCAAGCAGAACAGGACTGTCTTCAGAAAATTTTAAAAGACCAGGAAGACAAAAGGCGAAAAGAACAGGACGACCGGCTTCAGAAAATTTTACAAGATCAAGAAGACAAAAGGCAAGCTGAACGGGAGGAGGATGACGTAGAAGGCAAGCTGAACAGGACCGGCATCAGAAAATTTTACAAGACCAAGAAGATAAAAGGCAAGCAGACAGGACCAGCTTCAGAAATGGATGCTGGATGTAATTGTAGGCGAGCAAGGAAAATTACAGAAGATATTGGACGGGCAAAATGAGAAATTTGAAAAAGAAATAGGTAATATACAAAAAGAAGTTGGGAGTGTACAAAAAGAAGTAGGAAACGTACAGCAAGAAATGAGGAATCTACAAGCAGTATGTATCAGACTAAAAAATCAAGGACCCACCGAGAGGGTATTCGCCACAGGGCATAACATCAAACCTCCAACGTATGACGGTCAAACCTACTGGACAATGTACACAAGGCAATTTGAAGCCGCTGCTGTTGCCAACGGTTGGAGTAACGAAGAAATTGCTACATCACTAGTGGTAGCGCTTCGTGGGTCTGCCCTGGAACTACTGCAGACCGTTCCCATCAGCCAACAAGGGAAATATGACATACTTGCAGCTGCCCTGGAAAGACGATTTGGAGACCAACATAGAAGACAACTGTATCAGGCACAAGTTAAGTCCCGACATCAGAAGCCTGGTGAAAACCTGCAAGAATTTGAGGCAGACATTAGACGTCTCATTCAATTGGCCTACCCAGAAGCGACACAGGAATTTCAAGAGGAACTTGCTGCCCAATATTTCGTGGATGGTATTAGAGAGCCAGAAACTCAGAAAATGCTACGCCTAGCCAAATTTGATAACAGCCGTGAAGTTTTGGGTAGAGCTCTGGAAATCGAGGCGGCCTGTAACATCTCTAAGCCAGCAATCAGGGACGTATCCATCAAGGAAGAAAATTTGGCGAACAGTTGTGAATTAACTGAAATGGGCGGTATTTTGAAGAAATTAACCGAAGTTCTTCAGGCCATGGGGAGATTCCGAAAATCACTAGAAGTTAGGCCATACAATCGTAATCAGTGCTATAGATGTGGCAAGACTGGACACTTCAAAAGGAACTGTCAAATACAAAGATTCCAGGAGCCAATAGAAGATAGGCCACATAACCGAAATACATCAAATCAGTGCTATAGATGTGGAAAGACTGGACATTTCAGAAGGGACTGTCGAGTACGGATATAATCGAAAGGCTATAATATAAATCAGTGCTATAGATGCGGCAGGACTGGGCATTTCAAAAGGGACTGTCAAGTACAAAGATTCCGGGAGCCACTAGAAGATAGGCCACATAACCAGTGCTATATATGTGGCAACATTGGGCATTTTAAGAGAGACTGTCGAGTACAACTACGACCTATAGCTCCATCCAGAGACAACAGCAGTTCAAAGCCAAGTCAGGAAGAGTTGAAACGATATAACTTTAAGGCTAAGCACAGGGAAGGAAGATGGCATAGATGCAGCAGATGCTTTATCCAGAAGGTCATATGAGGATTATTATAAACATCGCCAAAGAATTGACCAACGAGAAGGAATCACTCCCATTAGGCGAATCAAGTTTAAGGTTGATCAGCAGTGGACCACAGAGCAACTAAAGAAAGATCAGCTTGATGATAATGAAATAGCACTACTACTGAAAGCTAAGGAAGAACGTCAACCAAGACCAAGCTGGAGAGATATTTCAACTAAGGGGTCTACTTTTAAATCTCTGTGGGCCCAGTGGGACTCCCTGGTAGTTGAAAATGGGCTCCTTAAACGAGCCTGGAAAAGCGCCGATGGCAAAGTAGTGAAGGCGCAGTTAGTGGTACCAAGGAAGAGGGTATCGGAAGTTCTGGACGAAGTACATAATAGAAAGTTTGGTGCTCATCTCGGAATTAACGGAATGATTGACAAGATCCGCGACAGATTTTACTGGGTCAACTACTGCCAGGATGTGAAATCATGGTGCCAGCAGTGTTCAACCTGTGCCTCAAGTCAAGGACCCCAGACAAGATCCAGTGGGAAGATGAAACAGAATGATGTGGGACTACCGTTTGAACGTCTCTAGGGGATTTCGGATGAACGATAAAGTCTGGTTATATAACCCGCAAAGGAAGAAAGGAAGATCTCCCAAGCTAACACCAGTATGGGAAGGACCCTATACGGTCAAAAGAATTAATGACGTTGTGTATAGAATTCAGCGTAGCCCCAGAAGCAAACTGAAAGTTGTCCACCTCGACAGGTTGAAAGCATATCACGGACATGAAGTAGCTGATCGGGACGATCAGAATTAAGAGGGAGGCAATGTTACGGCTAGCCTAACAACCATCCGAACGTTTTTGTGCTACCCTATAGAACTAGCCGCCGCCGTGCCGCTCGCTTCTTTGTCTGTATGACTCATCGCCCGGCCGGTCGCGATGATTCAGGATCGCTGGAATTATCTCGAAGGCCTCGTCGAGATCATATAGAGTGGCCTCGGAATACTTCCCGAATATTCGTGATAAATTTGAGATTATATATAAGCAGACCTAAGGCGAATGATAGTCAGTCAGTTAGTTAGTTCAGTTAATCATTGAGTATTGAATAGATAAAGTTATAAGACTAGTTTAGTGAGTTAAATTGTATACAGTGGCAGTGAATAAAGAGAGTATTAGTTGAAAATAGCAAAGTTGTAATTCTGTTAAGAACCCACGGGAATAACGTAACAATACATAATAGAACATATCTACAAGTACAAATACCTATTTATATCAAATAACATCATACTTAAATCTTCTTAAATTACAGCTAACCACAACTATACAAACATTTACAAAATATGTCCAAGAGAGTTCTTTTACAACCAATATAAATTGTTAAAACTATTGCCCCAAAAAATACAATTCAGATTATTTTGTCCCATGTTTCGTGTACGTGAGTGGACCCAGAGGGGCCCTCCACTGCGACCATTGGTCTATTGTGGCTCACAGCGGTGGTTTCCACTAGTCCAGAAGCTCAATTTTCTTCCAGGTAAACTATCCACCACTTCCTGGGGTGGATAGTTTTCAAATCCATAACGGTTATTTGACGGTTTCCAAACACTGTTTGTCTGGTGCCTTCATTAGCTAGACAGGAGCACAGTAGTATATTATTTTATATGGAGGAAAAGTGATACTTTTCATGGCGCGCTCGTGTTTAACAGCCAAACGGAGTGAGGCTGGTAATAGAGAGCAAGCCATGAAAAGTAACTTTTCCTCCAAATAAAATATGCTGTTTTTCTTCAAATGTCGACAAATTAATGCAAAAACATCTCTTTTTAATAGTAATAATATCTAATTATTATTAAAGATAAATGGGTTCGCAAGGCGGCTTAGACCACGGTCGTAGGTGGCCTTGCTTAGACCGGTGTCGGTGAATATAATGTAACATAAAGCTGTCAGTGGACACTGTCAACAATAATTATTTTTTTAAGATTGCGTCTCCGATTGCGTTTTAATTCCATATTGATAAGCAGTTATTGAGTAAGTTCGATTAAATAATATCCAATTTGTTCCTAAATTAGTGATTTTTAGAAATGCAGTCACAAATTGAGTGAAAAATACAAATTGTAGTTTAATAAATCTTGAGTTGTTGACGCTTATTTTGTTGTCTGTTTGTATTGTATCTATGTTGCTATGACAACACTTTTACCTCCGCCGGCGGAAAAGTGAAAAGTAAAGCTCCGGCGGAGGAAAAACGAAACTTCACGGCCGCCTACACAGTCGAGTGATGACGGATTTACTGACGTTTGAAGAAAAGAAAAAACATGTTCCATTATTATAATGTATAACTACAGCTCGTATCTACAGTCGACTAAGTTAAAGTAGCTCTCTAGTTCTCACTCCTGATAACAGGTTCACTGCCACCTTTGAGTGTGCTAGACCACTTTGAGAGGGCATCTTTTGCTTTGTTGTAAACTATTCCCAGTATGGGTTCTCGTCATATGAATGCTGTTGCAGCTACCCTATTTGCAATATCATAAGCCTGTTGCCTTCATAATCTGTTTGTCCAGGTACCCAGATGAGTGTAAGTTTATTCTCCCTAGTGACTAGTTCCTGGCAGTTTCACACTACCTTGGATAAACAACAGCTAGAATCAAGAGCCTGACTTCCTGAGAATATTTTGATTGATCTGTATTTCCAGTTTTTATCAATCAGCCACTATGCAGTTATTTGAATGGCATGAACTTCGGCCAGAAAATGGTTAGATATATGCCCAGGGAGCACTTCAGCTCAGCCTCACCATTTTTATTTCATGCAGTAGCTCCTATACCATCATTGATCTTGGAGTCGTCACTGAACCAACTGTTATCTGTTGCACTCAGATGTTCTGAGACTCTCGCCCATTCGCCTCTCCCTGATAGGAGGCTGTCATTAAGAATGATTGTAGTTTGTTTTAATAGGTATAATCTAAAGGTAGCCCCAGCATATTGCCCCGTTCATTAGCTTGTTGAGTATCATGATGATAGCCTGCAGATTGTTGGACACTGCCTGTGTCAATCTATAAGTAGCCAGTCTGACCTCCCTCTCCAAGGTTATCTTGAGATATGGCAGATTTCGAAGATACTGGTGCTGCAGTGGATGTAGTACCAAAATCGGTGCTAACTGCCAGACTCGCATGTCTTTGCAAGGTGAATAGTTTGGTTCTTGAAACATTTTTACTTGGTAAAATTATAAGGTTCAGAGGTTCTGAAAGCCTTGTTAATTTATATTTCAAACCTATTAAACTATAGTAGTCTATAGATATGACTAAGTTTGGGAGATATGTCACATACATTTTACACCCCTCGTCACACCTTTTCCCAACCCTTTTATAAATGTTGGCTTCTTTAATTATAATCAATGTTCCCTGTTAAAACAAACTAATACTAGATTAGGTATCATTAAAACATAAACAAGAAGTTTAACTGCAAATGCAACTATTGGTAAAATTTAAAAGTTTAGATATTTAAAAAATTAACAGCCCTTTTCTTTATTTGCCAATGAAATAATTGTAGGTTTAAGCAGATTACTTTGTAATAGGTTCAATTATCCAACTCAATTTACCATAAAAACCTTACAAACTAAAAGAATCCAAAATTCTGTGCAAGGCAAAAATGTTTCCCTCAAGAAAATGTCTTTACAATGTTGATCCCCTGTATCATCCATTCCGAACTGCAATACAGATATCTCAATCGAACTAATCCTCATAAAGACTGACTCTGGTGTATTAAAACTAACAAAATGTTGATCCCTTGTATCACCCCTTCTAAACTGCATCCCTTCCAAATTGGAACACTCATATCTTAATTGTACTAATGCTCATAAAGCCTGATTCTGGTGCTAACGCACCAGCAACAAGCACGCCCTACATTTCCTAAATTAAGTTTGTGAAATATGTCTAAGATATTAATTTAAAAATTTTTTCACTTTGTTCTTTGTCTCAACCTTTTCAACAAACTCCTTTAAGATTTAACACAATAGAAAAAGTTACAACTACAGACAGAATAAATATTACTACAAAAAATACACTTTAGGTTATTAAGTAAATTACAATTCCCACCTCTTCGTATGTGTAACTTCCATAAAAAATAAGCTAATTTAACAAAAATATAAATTTCTATTGTTCCAAAATCCATGTCAATTTATATTATGAAACCTATTAAACTAT
Organism: Pissodes strobi; assembly: GCA_016904865.1. Classification (NCBI taxonomy): domain Eukaryota; kingdom Metazoa; phylum Arthropoda; class Insecta; order Coleoptera; family Curculionidae; genus Pissodes; species Pissodes strobi. The sequence goes on from MU188383.1 coordinate 13,749, forward strand.
AGCAGCTTAGAGATATGAATAAGTTTGGGAAATATGTCTTGAACATACCTTACACTTTGCACCCCTCATCACACTTTTTCCCAACTCTTTTATGAATGCTGTTTTAATCATAATCAGAATTCGCTGTTATATTACAACCTAATACTAGATTATTCATGAATACATTAGCAGACAGTTTAAACGATAATATAATTAGTGAAGTTAATATGCAGGAGCAGGCAACAATTATTTTTTATATTATTCAAGCAATAGTTTAGAAATAAAACAATTAACAGCCCGTTAGTTCTTCTTGTTTTACCCAGAACAGAGACAGGCATTACTTGTCAATGAAATAATTGTGAGGATTAGAACTAAGCAGTTTGCTTCAGAATATAGGTCCAAGTATCGAAGTCAATTTATCTTACAACAGAATTCTGTGGAAGTCAGAAAATGTCTTTACAGTTTTCTCCTGTGTATCACTTATTCAGAGCTGCATTAGACCATCTCTACCCGGTTAATCCTCATAAATGCTACCACATTCAAATAAGCAAACTCTACTTAAATTACAGCCACCCAAACTATGCACAAGTTTGTAGAATATGTCCGAGATATTTGTTTTGCCATCTTTATTTGGTTTCATCTTTTCTCAACAAACTCCTTTGAAAATTAAGAGAATAGAAATAGCTGAAACTACAATTACAGACAGAATAAATATTACTCCAAAAATGCACTTCAGATTATTAAACAAATTTCAATTTCCAACCCTTCTCTCTCTTTTATGGAACTTTATGAAAATTATTTGTTATCAAAACCATAAGTCTCAGATGTTCCAAATTCGATGTTAATTTATATTTTGAAATCTATTAAACTATAGGAGCCCAGATTTATGTAATTTGGTGAAATAGACCCAGGACATATATCTTACATATTGATACACCACTCGCCATACATTCTCTCAGCCCTTCGACAAATGGTCACCTTTGACTATAATCAGGAATGCTTGATATAATACTGGAGTATGAATGACACCATAAACAGGAAGTTATAATTATTAGCGAAGTTATTATTACAGGAAGAACAAGAACACGCAACTATTGGGAAAATTTTTCAACAACAGATCAGATATGTATTAAAACAATTAACAGCCCTTTAATCCTTCTTGTGATTCTGAGAATACAAACAAATATTAATTTCCAATCAAGTAATTGTGAAGTAGGATTTACAGATTTTCTTAAGAAGATAATAGGTTCAGATACCCAAGCCAATTGATCTTATTAATTATTTATAAACTAAGACAACTCAGAATTGTGCAAATCAAAAAATAGGTATATTTTTACATTACTGATTCCTATAAATATCTACCCTACACCATTAATCCTCATCAAGACTGCTAGTGTGTTCAAACAATTATATTTTAAAAACTTAATTATTACCCCAAACATATTACTTTAGGTAAAACTTCAAGCTCGAAAATTAGATATACTGCAAGTACCGACAATTTTCAACATATTCTATTCTTTTTTGATATTGATATAAAAGAGAACATATTCCTTATGAAAAACAATAACTTAAAACTAGTAGGCATATCCAGAGACAGATAGGTGTGTGTCTTCAAACATATCAATACCTTTATCCAGTTATGTTACTCCTTGATGTACATCATATACAACCCCATGCAAAATAATTTATCTTGCCTTCTGAAATAATACTAGCAAAACAAGGATTTTAAAAATAAAGACCACATTATGTCACATATTAATCCCAGGAGCCAAAACAATTTTCTAAAATAATTCTGCTTACCTAAGCAAAACATATGACCTCATTCTGATCTTTAAAATTTAAAAGGCTGCATGCTGCATGAGATACTTCAATTAAACTAGTAAATAATATATAATATAAATATATGATTTAAAGTTCATAACAAATATTATTATATTCTCTACTTAGAAATGACACTTAACTAAAGGTCAATGAATGTGTATGTCCGTTTAAATTTGGACATTTAAAGTTGAAATTCCTAAGATAATTGTTGTTAAGATCTAAGAGTAGTATGAAATCAATATAGATTATTAATATATTAAATATAGGGAATGAAACTAGCATGGAGAGCAACTAGATAATATATCTGATTAGGCCTATTCGAAGCACATTTTTGCAAGTATAATCCCTTCAAAATGAGGGACTCTACTATGCCGCTCGATAGCTAATATCAGCTGATACAGGCTTAAAAACCAATATCTTATGAAAAATTGGAAATAGTTTTAGGCTGGGGCATATTTAGGGGGCAAAAGTGCAAGCATACCACACCTCATTGTGCACATAACCCCCAAAATTCTACCACGTATATCTCAAAAAGTACATTTTCTAGGTATTTAAATCAAATTTTAATGGAAAGTTAAAGGTTCGAAAATATAGAAATGGAGAATTCCAGGGCACTTACCAACGACAGTTTTCCTCAAAAATTTTTCAAGCGAGACCACACGATTTTTGGTTAGAGCGAACTTTATCGCTATAAAATCCACTGAAAACACTTCAAATAATGGTATAAAAGGTCCCAAAAAGGAATCCCTAAAGCTTTTATTGTAACTATAAGACCTAAGCACAATTTTTGCTACGTGGAGCTTCTACATAACCAACTAAAAATACCCTAGCACCCTCTTTTTATCCCGCCAAGTAAAGGAAAATGGTCAAATTTTAGGCGGGCAAAGCATTATGTCTGTGCGCAGCCAACTTCACACAGGATTTATTTCACAGGGTTTTAATGGGCTTTTGGGGCAAAAATGGGTACTTCAATTATTTAATATGAATATTTAATCAAATAAGGTGATAAAAAAGCACAATAATAACTGTTTTTAATAATTAAAAGGTACCTTTTAAGCGCGAAAACTAGTTGTACTTTGGGTTGCCTATCACCTGAAAGCTTGACGAGTTCATTCACAACAAATATTGGAAGTCAAAAACTATTAGAAAATTACCATATATTTCAGAAGTTTCTAGTCCAAAATATCAATCCAACCTTTGTCCATCGATTTTTATTCGTAAAACGTTTTGTTTCATTTATTTTTCTATCGAAAATGTGAAAATTTCGAGACACTATTTTTACCAAGGATCACCTGTTACCACAGCTGACAGACAAAACACAACTGAAGTTAGCAGCGTAATCATCTGACGTTTCCTTTCGGTCGAGCGGGAATCTCTCCTGACGTCATGGGATGATGTCAGCAGGGGGCATTTAACCGCATTCCAATACCATTTTTGCAATGTTGGCATATTCGAGTTATTTTTAGATCAGTTATGATGGGCATGGGAAAGGAAATCCATGTCGTTTGGAAATAAATAAGTAACTCTAGAATGCGTTATTACTGATAAATGTATGGCTATTTTATTGTAATATGCATGTGCTAATTTTTATAGATGAATTCACATACCTATACGTAGGTAGTTTCAAAAATAAGTACCAACATCACGAAGGCTCATACTCTCATCCTAACGCATACGTTATAGATCTTCGAAAATTAAAGAATTCAAATAGAAAATAACATGGTAGCTATGGAATTATAATTGTATTTTTGAAGACAAATTAAACTTTAACAGGTTTGGGGGGTTATTGTCAATTAGGCTTGCCAGACGTACCCCTTTTGGAGTACAATACCCCCTTTTCTACATATAATTTTTAAAATACCCTTTCCTAAAAATCCAGAACGGGTACCAAAAATACCGCATTTTAAGACGGCCTTGTTTGTTACACAAAAATTAATTTTTAACTGGCACCGGCCCACCTGCACGAGTCACCCAGCACTTCGCTTCTGTGTTTTTGTAAAAAAAATAAAATCTTGAATCAAGATTTGCAAAAATTATTGATAGTTTTAACACCATATTCGAATTAAAACCTAATTGGCATCACCTATCGCATGAGCACAAACCTAAATTTTAAAAAAACATACCTAAAATTTAATATAAAAAAATCTCTCAGTACTCGGTTTAATAAAATTTTGATTCAAATTTAGGCACGGTTGGGATTTTATGACATTTTTTGTTCCGCGAAAACCGAAATTTCGTAAGTAACCTTTCTTCAAAATTTATATCCTATTGTCAACAACAGGAGAATACAGTAGGTACTATCTTTTTTTCTCTCGGCGTTCTTCATGGGTAGTAAGTCACCCCAAACGGTCAATAGGTAGTTCTTGTTCTATTCCATTTCCCACACATTTCCTTTCAAAATCCGACTGTCTTGGGTTCAAGACTCGTGTCATTTCATTACAACACAAATTAATAAATCACCTAAGTTTTTTTATGAGACAATAACTCACTTATACATTTAAGTATAGTTATTTATATTATATAGGCATCATCAATCTCGGGGTGGTACAATCAATATGTATGCTCAATTTGTAAAAAATAATTTCATCTTGTAATCTTGTGGGGTAAAGATTACTGAAGATGTCTATGCTTATAATAGAAGATGAAACGTGGTTCCATTTTGTTATGCTTTAATATGAGCAAAGCTTCCATTTACTTTAAGCAAAAATTCTTAAAAGTAGTGGATCTGTTCTAACGCGGTAAAAAGACCAGGTAATTCAGGACAATTTTTTTGACTTATATGCCAACAAGATAACCCTTCTTATTGTGTTATCGCTTTATCTACTAAACTATTACATTTTTGAGGAATTTCCGTCGAATAAATAAAAATATGAAGCGGAGAACGAGCAGGGACAAACAGAATTTAGCTTGCATGAATTTCTTTACTTCTGGGGCACCAGCGCGTCGCAATAATTGAATCGGCGATAGAAAATATAATTTCTTGTATTTATTCATCTCCTAGCGAGTTGCAAACTCACTTATGTGTTTTTTTCCGTGTCCAGTACAGAAGCCAGAGGTATAGCTGCATGTCCCCAGGAGAGTATTGTAAATGAAACATAAGAGTGGAAAATCCTTCGTATGTTCTCTATTCAGCCATAGTCTGTTGGAATTGATCCAGCTTTCAGCCTTCTCCTACCCATGGAACCCGCCAACGAAGCTTTAAGCTGGATTTATAGATTGACATAACATAAGCATAGCATAGACATATCATAGCATAAGCACATTACAAGAAATGGTCGATTTATAAAACGGGCTTGTGCTATGTTGCGCCTGAGCCGTAAATCGAAAATACTAACCTTACAAATTTCATAATTTTGTTTAAAATGTTTCAAAGCAGTATATTATAGAGTCTTATGTATATTAATTTATAAATCCTCACCATTCTCAAAAAGAACAAGCATTCATAAAGCCAAAACGCCAAACTTTACTGAACATCGCATATGTCATTCTCACAAAGGGAGAATATTATTAAAATTCTGTGATTTCATTGGTCGAACATAAGCACATAGCATAAGAAGTTGAATATTGGTCAACTTCTTATGTCAAGCTTATGTTGTGTTTTATGTTATGTTGATCTATAAATTGCCTAACTTAAATATGAATGTTTAACTTCTTATGCTTATGTTATCTCAATCTATAAATCCAGCTTTAACTGTATCGGCATATAATAAATTACAATCGTAATTATGATTAATAAATAACTACAAAAAAAATCATAGCATTGCTTTATAACATTATAATAACATTAATTTCCGCACATATTCATGTTTTACAGTTCGAAACTTTACTTGTAAAACTATAATTCAGTCTTTCTGGTCAAGAGAAATAATTCTATATTTATATATTTAAAAATAATAGTGATACAAGAAAATTAAACAAATAAATTCTTAATTGTATCTTGGCTATATTAACAAATACATACAAAACACGTTATTTTCTCCTAAAAATATACAATATGCTATTTTGTGGTACTTTGAATAGCGGGATTTTATATAAGACAGAAATTACCCAACATAATGATATAAATACAGTGCGAATCTGTAATTTGGGATAAATTGAATATCTCCATATTTTGACACCTGTCATTGAAATGTCTTTTTTTAAATGGGAAAGTATAAAGCCGAGTTCATATAGCAACGAATCACGAAACACGAATCACGAATCGTTGTTTTTAGAAATTCGTGAAAAGTGACCATTTCATACGAAGACGAAATTCGTAGACGTTTCTAGGAAATGTCAAATTTTCACTGGGACATTTACCTTTGACGATAGGTTAGGAGAGTTTTGTTTCCTTTTTGTGTTTTTCAAAATTAATAATTAATATTCTAATATGAATGTATTTTATTGCCGGCATAGACGTAGACGTGTAATAGGAGCTTACTTGTTGCTTAAGATGCGACAAAAAAGAATAATAGGAATAGGTCTATTGGTGTCTGTCAGATCTTTAAGCAACGGTGGTCGCATTGAGTATCATAATTTCGTGCAAAAAATTAGGGTAAATGAGGAGAAAATATTTAGGAACTACCATAAAATGTCTTTGAAAGACTTCGATTTCCTGGTGGAAAAGATTTCTCCATATACAAAAATAAAATACCACACCCGAGAGCCAATTTCAGCACCAGAGACGTTATCTCTTACACTTAGATATATGTATATTTTAAGATAAAACTTTTATCACCAGCAGTTAATATTATTGGTATAGTAGAGCGTCAATATCAACTGTAGTTCATTATTATTTTCATACTTTATTTTAAGATATTTAGCTGCCGGTTGTCATGAAGAGCTTATCTTATAATAATTATAAAAGCAAAAAAATATCTTATTTACATAAAACTCTTCACATATTATAGGGCGAATCACACATTATGCATACGAAAAAATAACGAAAACAAATCAAAACTAAATTAATCTAACCTAAAAACCAATATGCAAACTGTCAAATCGGCCGAAATTTTTCACGAATTCGTAAAATCTTGAAATGATCTCAAGTTTCCCGCGCCGTAGATTTTAAATTTCACGAATTCGTAAAATCTTAAATTATGCACCTGTCAACTCTCCTGTCAATTAATCTGACCAATGGCGTTAAAGTTCGTGATTCGTATTTCGTGATTCGTTGCTGTATGAACTACCCTTAACAAGTGACATATCATTGGAAAGGCGGTCAAAGAGGAATTCAGAATTCTTTTTTAGTTTGTTGTTAAATTAACAAAAAAATATTATTTCAGTAAACTTATCAGCTATCACAATGATGTCACACATCATACCTTCTCATTTAAAAAAAAAGATCGGTGACGTCACTGACAGAGGTCACGTGCACAATAATTATTGTCACCAATAGGCTGGAAGTAAGCCCAACAATTGACGTTTTTGTCATTTCAAAGACAACTAACAAAATATGGAGATATTGAATTTATTACAACATACAGAATCGCACTGTATATAAATAGGTACAGTTTTTCCCACAATCCACATAAGACAAATTTTTTGCATTTGTTTAGTCCTTATGTGGTTAAACCTGAGATTAATTCAGCATTATAAGGGTGAATCTAATGGAATCCTAAATTTTGCCCATTAGAATCAACATTATTATCTCTCTAGTATCGCTTCAACATATTTATCTTTTCCTCGATCATTTCTTGCCGTTAAAAAACTAATGCAACTCATATTCAAACTCATAGATTCCTACAGAATCTTTGATTTTGTCATCATATTCCACCCATTCCTTTTCACTGAGATCAACATCGGTGAAGACTTTCCCGCTTCCATTAACTTTCACGATCCACCCATCTAATGGACGAAATTCTACAGGTTCGATACCGCGACATTCAAAGGCAACAATGGACTTGAACTTTTCGGAGTCTTCGCTGGTATAAGACGCTGAAATAAATACAAACAATTTGTTAGCGCCAATATATATTTATTTGCTAGAAAGGAGAGCTACTTTAAGTGCAAAGCTGTCTATATCTGACATTTTGAACCATTCAAAATTATTTTCAAATACTGCTTTTTGAAATAGTGATTTTGAACTAAATTACTTCCTCATATACTTCAGATATTGGTCGCATCTGGAGGAAGTAACCACTCTGCAATACTGTGCATATATAAGCAGATATAGTACTCACTGTCAAACTTAATCTCGAACTTAACATGTTATGTTTCAAGTAGAACGGTCGTTTTAATGGAGGCTTTAGAACAGTTCCAGAGCTGTTACTTCCGCTAAACGTGGTCACTTAAATGATTATTATTATGACAATGCACCCAAATGTTTAACATTTAAAAAACGCCTTCACATTAAGTTAAGAAAAAAATCTATTTTCGGGAATAGAGCGGATTTAAAAAAATTGTTTCCCAAACATTCCATAAAATTATTATCATCTCCCTTTGTAAAGGATATTTGACTGGCCAGTACCAAAGATTACAGAATGTTCATTCTGTAATATTTGCCAATATCTACTTTTCTATTCAAAGTACCTGTTTCTTGTGGTGGTTTAGAACCTTGCAATGGATTCGGTTCCTTTTACCTACCGGAGGGTGTGAACATCCCCTCACTAGTAGCAGTAGTAGCACTTGGGCCCTGGTCATTAACTATGTACCCATATAATGATCATGTAACCCTAGCTATTTTGAAATAGTTATTTGTGTATTTAGAGCGCAAAGTAATGGATTGCCGCTTGAGAAAGAATGTTACTGCGCTCCGCTATCTTACTTTGCGCTCGAAAAACACACAGAACTTTTTCTACAGCCGCATTTTTAAAAATTAAATGCACATTTTTCTCAATACTTATTCTGAAATTTGCAAATGACTGTCAGTTTTGACACATTATATTCGGGCTTCGGGCATATGTAGAACAGGAGTGCCAGCAACAAACTGTAACAAACGCACGACTGTCATTTATTTATCTTCGGTTTCCATGACCATCCATAGCACACTCGACGGAAAAAGTGAGATTTTTCTTTTCCATGTTCGCGCTAGAGCGCAAAATAAGAATCCACAGCAATCGTCGATTTTGCGATTTCATTTGAATTTAGCAATTAGTTATTTTGCGCGCTGCTGTAGAAAAAATATATTTACTTTTATATCAAAAATATAATTTAGGTTTCTAGGATATTTTGAAAAATGTATTAAATTATGTTTAACTGATGAAATTGTTAATATTTGTTTTATTTCAAAAAATAATGTACCTATTTAGTCTGACAGGTAAACAATTTTCAATGAGGGTTTCAAAAAGAAGCTACCCCAAAATGTCCCTTGGGTTTCAGGTATAAAATCTATTGTAGGTGAGGCCAGGTAGACGCCAAAATAACTACCCTGCTAAAAGGTATACAGGTGCAATTTAGGCCAGTTCACAAGTGATGCAAAAATGTTCTCTTTGTTGCTTGGACATTTACAGACATTTTTATTTACCTATGTCCATTAAATCTTAAATGTAAATGGCACATGACTGTCAAAGAGCAACGAATTCTCTTTAGCATCGATTCTGATCATGCAATATATAATTTGAGTAAATCCCACCTTTTGTTTAAAATTAAAAAGTTAAAGCCCCTTCCAAAGCCCTGTATTATTTTCATTGATTTTAGAATAAATATTTCAGCCCTACTATAACCACCTACATGTATTACCGTCAACTCACGGGAAATCTGAACTAGTTAGTACATCGAACCATGTGGCACCACTAAGAAAATACAATCAGAAAAATTTTACTTGCGTCTAAATAAGACTTCAGACACGAAAATTTACAGCAATTGTTATTAAATATAGAAAATTATTTTCTGCATTATATATAACCTGACCGAATCTGAAATATTATTGAATTGACTATATTAGTTTTGTGTATTTGCTTTGCCAAAGAGAGAAATCTGTATGGTAATAAAGCTTGTTTGAGTTTGAAATGCAACTCATTGTGTTGGAATCCTTTGTATTCATAAAAAAATCTGCTTATAAGAGTTCCAATACTTCGAGAAAATCACGGATAAAACCCAATTATTATCGAGTCTTGTCAGGGATCTTGTAGAGTAGTTACTAGCAGTCTTTTGAGTTTGGCGAAATTTGATTGATTATTCGATGGCAAATTTGAAAACGTATAGAAATTATATTTTCATTAGTTAACTTGAAATATTTATAAGTTACTTTAAGAAACTTAAATATAGTTTTTGCATTTTAAAACATTGTAGGGCATTATTACTTGGAATAAATTATACTATAATAATATTTCTAATTTGCTGTGGATTTCTCAGTGCTCCTGCTAATCGATAAATATTTTCTTTTTTAAACCTAAAATAAAGTGTTGCCTCATTGTCTTCAAAGTTATTCAAATCGAATTCTGCCTGAAGCTGCAACATCGCATCCTCCTGCTGTAGAGGATTGTTTCGAAAAATATCATTCAGGATAATATCTCTGATTAAATTGTGGTTGGCTCCATTGGATCATGTCTTCGCATTATATTTTCTAGAGCTTCTTCCATTTTGGCCAACGAAACTGGATAGCACGGAAATCTAAGATTGAATTAATCCGGATGGTGTTACAATATTCATACTATACAAATACACAAATGTCATTTGTGACATTGGTCATTGCCGTTATTTTTAACGTTCGTGTTAAGAGGCTTGAAATCTCTTTTATGAAAGGCCTCGTAATCGTAATCGGTAATAATATTAACTTATTAACACAACGGGCTAAAAATGCTGTTATTTTTAGATGGCTTAAAAAGTCTCTAATAAAGTGTCGAAAGTTATAACGATTATGAAGCCTCTAAATATAATTATAAGATGTAACACTTAAAATATAGAGTTAAAACTTAATCAACAAATATTTCAGACTATTACAGCTGATCGAGAATAAATCCATATTGTCTGTCAAATCAAACCAAATCAAAATATGTTTTAATGCCATAAAGGTATACATTTTGTGGACCAAGCTTTACTACAACTAAAGTAATACAAATAAAACAAAAACAATGCAGCAAAATATAAAATTATACATACTAGTATCATAAAATATTCGGCGACAGTAGCAGGCCTTCCCACTAAGAAACCCTCTGTACTCTTTAAAGTTCTAAATCATAGGTCTGATAGTAGGACGCCCATATTGTGCATGCATACTCTAGTAAAGACCTGACAACTGAACAGTAGACGTTTTTAAGAATATTTATGTTGTTAAAATCTTTAAGTGTCCTGTACATAAATCCCAAAAGTTTCAGAGCTTTATTTGATCTTACACTTATGTGATGACCGAGGTGATGACTGACAGTTAATTCTTGACCACACCAAACTTCTAAGTCTTTAATAACAAATTCACGAGTTAATTGAAAGTCGTTGATACTGCAGTTAAAGAGCCCTGGATTTTTCATTTTTGAAAATATAATTATTTTACATTTGCCTACATTTAGATTTAACTTATTTTGGCTGAAGGACTTCGGTCAATGGCCCTTTGATATTTATGTCAATAAAGAACGTTATAAATAAATAAAATTATTTTGTTGGCACAAAGTTATTTGTATCAACTTGAAAGTCAAGACAGTCTTGGAAAGACTTGATCCTCTTATATAACAGAGTGAATTTTCAATAGATGTACAGATATCAGTTATAAAAATATTGAAGAACAATGTCAAAAGGTGTCCACCCTGAGGTATAACCAACTTAATCTTTATTTCTGAGGATTAAGAATTTTTAATTTTTACATCTTGTTTGCATTTACATAAGTAATTCTTATCAGTTTAAAAGTTTTGAATGAATTCCCCTGCTTTGCCATAAGGATGTCATGATACACCCTGACAAAGGCTTTGGAGAAGTCAGTGTAAACAATGGGCATGACTCTCCAAGGCCTCTGTCAAGTGATTTTCAGATATTAAAAGATTTGTTAGCGTAGAGCGCCCTTTTGTGACACCATGTTGGTGAACAGATATATTTTTGAATAAAGGAATACTTTAGATGGAATAGAAATTTTGGATATTGCTCTATAGTTTTCTACATCAGACCTACCTATTAACACAGGGGTTATATGACTGGATTTCCATTTGGTAGGAAATACACTTTGATTCACAGATAACTTTTAGAAAGTATTGATGTAAGTATACAAATAGTTTTTTTCCAAAAGCAGACTGATATCTCATCTGGCCTCATTCCTAAATTATTTTTAAATTTTAAATTGTACTCATATACTTCTGAGTTATACACAGATTCCCTAAATTAGTTGACATGTCATAAGAGTACTGAAACGCCCCAGACCCGGGTACACCTTTTTGCACCCAAAAGCCAGCAAGTTTGTTGGCTGTGATCGTAACAATAATAATAATAAATATTATTACTGTCGGCTAAGACCCTGTTTAATTGACGTTGTTTTGTAGTAGGTTCTAAAGTAGATGTTTGTGAAACGATTATCTCGAATAATAACAATTTTTTAAGTGACCAGTCAATACTGGCAATAAAACACAAATGACCATTCTTTATATTTCTATTTTTCTTTACTTGTACAGTTTAATGAAAACGCAGTATTCATTTATAGAAAATAACCTTTAATCTATTAAAAGAACTTGAATACAACATGAAATGAATTTATCTATTAAAGGAAACATGTACATAAGAAAAAAACACATTATTTGCGAGAATTACGTTACGATATTTCAATCAGGCCCCGAACCAAGAAGTAAACCGTGACCGCTTAATAAAAAAATCCAAAGTATGTGCCCTTACACTGTGTTCTACGCTCGATACATTCACATTACTCATACGGAAAATATAATAATATGCATACCACCTCGTATACATGCATATACTAAAGAAAATTAGTAACAAGTTGAGAGCGTAGCAGATAAGATCTGACCAAGACGTATATTAAATACCTATATTTTTAGATACCCCCACGGAATTACGTCACAAGGTTCTTTTGAGGGGTTGTCCCGTAGGATCTTTTCGTGTCCCGTAGGCTCTTTACGCGTCCCGTAGGACTATTGTATCCTTTGTTCTTTAAGGATCTTAACACTATTAGCCCAACTTGTTATTCTGATATAAGAGAGTTGAAGTTTACTTGAACATATTTGGCCACAATCACCTCCCCGCCCGAAATCTAACTAAAACCGCGTAATTTACGAGAATCTGATCACACTAAAGCACGAGGTTATGAAAGCTGGACCGTCCCTTAATTGATTTAAGGGAACCCAAATAAATTACTTATCTGTATAGAAGCTGACTGCACTCCTTTGCGAGTTACGCATATGGCTGAGGTTTTAGGATTTGTTCTTAATTAACTTCATTTGGCTCTGGAAAATTGCTGATTAGCTAAATTTCTTTTATGAAACTTGACTCTAATTGAATGCCACAATATGTGAAAATTTGAAAATAGATGGAAATTTTAACCAGTCTCAAGCTTTTTACAAAGCGAGTGGATTTTTTTACGCTTTTAACCAGTCTCAAGCTTTTTTCAAAGCGAGTGGATTTTTTCTTCTCTATAATTCATGTCGTGACAAAAACGGAGATTCACTAGATGCGATTGAATCGATCGAATCCGGATTTTTCGAGATAAACGTAGTCAATGATGAAAAAATTAAATCTGCAGATTTGAACAATCACCAGTTCCGATTTATGCCTTCTTAACCCCTTCAGCTCCATTGTATCCACATATGGATATTTCTAGATATAGCGAAATTTACCACAATATCCACATATGGATATTCATATATGGGAGGGATAATAACGCACTTGGAAAAAGTGATGCAGGACCCAGTAGATTCATTTAGATCGCGGTAGGACACGAATATACATATGGGGATATCATGGTATTTTATTTTTTTTTTCAAAAAACACCCAGTTTAATGTAAATAGCTCAAGGTCGATGTTCACTAATATGGTGCTAAGGCAACAGCAATGATGGTTTGTTATTTAGTGTATTTTTAGAATAGAGGGAAGCGCACATGGTTTTGTTCTTGCTAGGAAATAGATATCCAAAAATGGATATTCTGGGTTACCCATATATCCACATGTGGATATTCTGGTAAGAACTATAAATTATTGTATAAAATTAAATTGTTTAAAATAATTATTTGGCCTACATATGTGAATATCTTTTATTCTACATAATAAGTTTCCAAAAATTAATTGTGGACAAAATTTTTTTGGTGGTATACAGCCTTATACCTAGAAAAATCAGCCTGGAGTGGAAGGGGTTAAGGGCAGCAAGTCGGAAGTTCCTACAACTACAGTAGAGTGTTAAATTACAAACATGTATCATTATAATGCCAAACATTAAAGAACTAACATCGATCAGTAAAATTACAGTATGGGCAAAGAGTATGGGCCACATTTTGGGACATAAGGAGTAAAAGTATTAGTTAAGTATTTTGTAAACTCTACACTTACCATTACTTCTAGGAGCTATATCCAGACTATTCTCCCTTCCACACATTTTGCACTTAGCGACGTAATTATTCTCCGACCTACCAGTTTTTCCTGGGAACTTCTCCGACTCTATCACGTCGTGCCATTTGTCAGATACTTCCCCACAACCTGTACATTTCAATTTCAAGGAAAAGGAATGGTCTGGATAGTTGGTTTTTAATTCTTCAACATTTTCTAATCGAACCCTGATCCGACATTGTATAGTCTTGCCCATTTCGCTGGTATCCGCACAGTTCTTGGAAGTGGAGTCCTTCTTCTTCCAAAAATACAAGAAAAAAACTTCCTAACCTTCCGCGCTTTTGAATTAACAACATTCGAGAAGTTAGGCACGCATTCGCTAAACATCTTCGTTGGATGCAAGTTCGGAAATAGAACATCTGGTTTACAAAATTTGAGTTATAAAGGTTTTTGAAAAAGGGAATAATTCGCCGGACCAATAGGAGAAGGAACTCATCACCGTAACCAATAGGATTGTTAGCTTTGGGCATTATTGTGAACCATGATACCCAATAATTTGTCTATGATTTCTGCCACTGCTTATTCATTTGCGGATAAATTGACAGTATCACTTTCGTTCCATCGCATTTTCACTTTTCGCATAGACCTTCGCTCGCTGCGGGGGTTCAAGAAAAGGAACCTAACCAGCTACTAACCCAAGACATACCCAAAAACGACAAAAAGACAGTGTAGAAATATAACCTTGGATTTTTTATTTTTTTTAACCGACGGGATTTGAACTCGGGTCGCCGAAGTGAACCATGCAGACCCCTAATACATCAGGGCCCCTATTCTCCACTCGGGAGAATGATCATTTCGTGAGAACTTCGCCTTCTGTTCTCTTAAAAACTAATGTGATGTATTCTTGAACTCAAGAGAACGGTCACCACTTCTCATGAAAATCAAGAGAACGTGTTTCTCTTGGTTAAAAGCAATAGAAAGCCTTCATATTGAGAGAACAAATGCGCCATTAAATTCAGTATTTTATTTTTAATTTCAAGTTATTTTCAGGCCTAACATAACTTGTATTTTGTGCCTATCGTTTATTTGGGGTTTTTGTATTAGGTATTTTATTTAATATTACCAGTTATCACAATATGGATTTGGAAGAAGCAAGAAGCATTGATCATCCAGCAGGTTATTGATAATTTGGTAGAGGCTGAAGAGAAAGTCATTCGACCCCCACGAAAATTTGTAATTAAAGAGAACCCGTTTTCTTTTTCCGATGAAACGTTCGTCAAAATTTTTTTAACTAAAACGTTAACAAATCAGTAAATAGAGCAGCTAACTCCCTATTTAACTGCTCCTTCAAGACAATCAGCCCTGACTATTAAGACAAAGGTATTTTTACACTTTGCACCCCCAAAAGTAATTCTCATATTTTGCTACTGTTTCTTAGATTTTAGTGTTTTTACACTTTGTTGGGCATGGCACCTAGGTACTAAGAATGTGTCGAAAAAAATATTTTTACAGGCATCAGTCAAGCGAGTGTGAGTCGCTGCATTCATGAGGTGGTGAATGCATTGAATAACAATGCAATTGTGAATTGTGACACAACATATAAAATTTCCGGCAAATATTGATGAGTTGCAACAGTTAAGAACAAGGTAATATTATTTCAATACAAAATGTCACTTTCAGGTACTTGTAAAGCGCCCACTTCTTAAATCTGGATGGTTTTTCGTGAACTCCACTAGTTTTATTTATTGGCAATGATCGTTTTTTTTTTGGTGTTTCCTCGGTGGCTTGATCCATATTGGAAAATGTATTAAAAAAAATAAAAGTGAAACACATCGGTGGTGGGATACTTCCCATCACATAGTGTAACTTTCACATCTCACAACTTGGAGAATAGAGGGCACATACACACGACCATAGATAAATATTGAGGCACACGACTATTTGCATTACGATGACATGGCGCGCACGCAGGAACGAAAGTGACATTGTCATTTATCGGCAATTCTTGCTTATACCGTTGACTGATCTCAGCCAACGCTTATACCGTACCATTGTCTTTATCTTCAAACAAAGACCGTACCGATACACACAGCATATAACATTGACAAGGGAAGGGTACACACAGTATATAACATTGACAAGACTCGCGGATGCTGTGACAGTATCGCTACATTCCATGCCATATTTCACTTTTCGAATGGCCCTCCGCTCGCTACGGAGGCTCAAGAAAAGGAAACTAACCAGGTGCTAACCCAATCTAACCCAAGACATACCCAAAAACAAGAAAAAAACAGTTTAGAAATATAACCTTAAAAAAAATTAAAACACCGACGGTGTTTAAACTCGAGTCGCCGAAGTGAAGGCTAATCATGCAAACCCCTAGACCACCAGGGCACATACAAACGATTGGTTGCATCACGAAGACATGACTTGTACCAAGTACAAGTAGTTATATTACGTATAATACTAGTTCTAATTTAAGTGGACAACGCTCGGAACCTGAACTAATATAAGGCATCTCTGATAAATCTGATAGCGAGACTGACCTTCCCTCTGAGCCAATAATAAAATATAAAAAAAATAAAAATATTTACGAACAAAAATTCAAAGACAGCTGGAAAGGGACATTCAAGTGGATTGACCGGCATGAAAGTGGCATAAAACCATATATTTAATACTCCTATATCGTGTGCAGGGTTGCCAGATTAGGGGGTTTTCCCCAAAAATTAGGGGATTTTTTTTCTTTGGGGTATTTTTCGGGAATATTTTATTCAGGGGATTTCTACTGGGGAAACAATATTTACCTCGGGAATAACAGGGGATTTTAAGTTCGACGCGACTCGACTCAAATCTGATCTCTTAAATCTCAAAATCAGATAAATACACAAAAATCCAATTATTCTGATCATGAAATATAAAAAATATATATTTTACTAATCTTTATGTCCGAGCTGCGCTGACGCGATCTATAATTGCGGCATAAAAATATTTAATCCATCAAGTGGTTTTATATACTTTTAAAGAAATTTATCGTTATTTAGCTTTAGGGAAATAATCTTAGGTTAAATATACTACTAATCAGTTCAAGAAATATTATATTTTTTAAGTGAAAACGCCTTTAGACCCGTTTACACAATAATCGACTGGATATAAATATGTAATATACCCTTTGACAAGGGAAGGGATTGGGCAGATAATCTCACTTTACGGATGCGCGCAGTACGAGTGATCAAAAATCGAACGGACGCCATTAATAGGAGCCAGACATTCAAAGCGGCACCTCCGTGTATTTTGGTGATTTTTGTTGTGAAAAACTCTCGAAATACTTCAATTTGTCCATAACAATATAGTGTTTTGTTGTCCTTATGGCTGTAAAAGTCGCAATGACCGAAAGGAGCCTGGAACTACTTTTCACAGGTAAATATATTCTACACCTAGTTCTTGCTGACGCTAATATTTATTATTTATTTTCTTTGTGTGAGCTGAGATATAGATTATTTCAAAATATGATTACGACTATACTTCAGGCTGCCTTTCTTTATAATTTTATATTAGTTTGTTAACATTTTCAGTCATGATTGCTAATAAGGATCACATAATTACCCTTGAAAATGGCCTGTCGCTCAGTGGCGTACATTGCTTTGATCTTTTAAGGAAATACATTTGTTATATTTCAATCATTGCATTTTGTGATTTAAGCCAGTATTATTAGAAGTATTAGCGAGTATAAACTAACAGATGTAATTTAGTTACGAGAATGTACCTAATAAGGCATATGCTTGCTGGGATTTTAATAAAATATTCATGAAACGCCACTGCTCGAGAATGCGTGAAGCCTTTGACGACGCTTGACGCTTGTCAAATCGTGGAGCCAACCCGTAACAGAATAGCTGTCGGTTTTACCCGTCCAGTCCCTTCCTTTGTCAATGAATATACCGATCCGTATGCTTATACTCGTTTTCGACAAAAACCTTCGAGCGGTATCGAGTTGGATACCCGAAGCCTTCTTTCAAGAAACTTTTTTTCTTATTTTTATTTAGCTTTAAATATCGCTTTATTGGAGTTTTCACTCCTGTCGTACAGTGTTAAGCACACAACTTCTCTTTTTTAACCTTGGTTATAAGTTCTCTCTTTCATTTGATATATAAAAAAATTCCTGAACAAAGTAGCTTTATTTGCACTAAATATTTTCTAGTTCTTTCTAGCTTTATTTGTAATAGAGCTTATTTTGGGGGTATTTTGGAGATATATGGGGAAAATATTTTACCCATGAAAATTATTAAAATCCAGGAATAACATAATATCATAATCTACGAAAACAAAAACAAAATATTTTTTGGGGTATTTTTTTGAAAAAGTCCTAAATTTGAGGGATTTTTCAATTTTGACTGGGGAAATCGAGCCGAACGGTCTGGCAACCCTGATCGTGTGTCAAGCTTGTTTACTATGGAACTGCAGTTCGCCGAGGATGTACTTGTTGCACTCATTGCACGTGCTTGATGTGTACTTTGGTTAATTTGCGCATGAGCTAGCGAGGCAAATAGTATATTTCACATAATAAAATCAATAAAATCATAAATTATTATTGGTATGTACGTTGTGAAATCCAAGTCAGTGTGAAACGCCCTCATCATAAATTAGTATTTATGTTAACAATATAATTTAGGAAATTTATTTGTCGTATAACTTTAATGATATTCCAAAAATTAATAGATGTTTGTGGTGGATAGAAATAATTGAAAAACAACATATGATTACAAAACAACATGAACCTTAGTTTTCAAATAGGATGTAACTGCAAATATTCATTTATATATTTTTGGGTACGGAGGGCTATAGCAAGTTTGAAATAACAATAAACAAAATAAGTATAGGCATTTGAGTAAAGTACAAAGCAAACAGTAAACACCAAAATGAACGACCCTAAACAGCAACACACAACAAAACGACAAAAACTTCGAAATAACAATAAACAAAGTAAGTATAGCGATTTGAGTAAAGTACAAAGCAAACAGTAAACACCAAAATGGACGACTCACAATGACTTTAATACTGTAAACGGCATATATTTATTAAATATATGGTAAATGGCAACAAACAAGAAAACGGCAAAAGAGCTGACAATTCGGCGCTCTATACGACCACGCACACGTGGAGCGTGGAGGCGATCGATAATCGAAGGGCACCGCTTATTGGTTGAAATAATTGACTCGCGCTCAACGCTGAAAGTACACATCGATCATTCTATCTCGTTGGCTCGACTCACGATATAGTAGTACTAAATATATGCATAAAACAATGTATGTCATATGGGTTTAAGGGGCGGTTTGACGCATTTTGAAAGGCACCAAAATAGCAGCAACCACAAAATAAACATGCAAAAACCTGAAAAAACACCATCCGCTTTCTATCATTAGATAGCGCTTAATTGACAGATTATGCTGACGATTAAGCGAATTTGTATCATAGATAAAAGATATTATATTAAAAAAAAATAATATATATTTATTTTGATCATGGGGAAGGGGGCACAACTTAAAATATTTTATTGTATCACAGCTTATATAATATAAGCTGTCTTTGTATATTGTATAAATTGTTTTGTGCAGTGTGTAAAGTTCACATTTGCTGAATTAAACCGCCATGTATGTTTCTTATATTTATCTCTTTGTAATTTGCGCTTCGCTCATGTGATCGACTCGTCCCTCTCTGTCAACAGAGAGAAGGAGAGCACAATAGGTATATGGCCGCGTGCTGCGTTACAAGAGTCTTATGTTTTTCTCTTTCTAATTTGCGTTTCGCTCATGTGAAGGACTCGTCTCTCTCTGTCAACAGAGTGAAAGAGAGAAAGGACAGCAAGAGACTTTTTGGTCAGGTGCAAAAATGCTCTCTTATGCACCCCCTCGGATGAGGGGAGTGTGGAACACTTCACTCAGGGCATACCCACTAAAAAGAGAGTCGGCTAATTGTCAAGGTTATTAATCCTTTAATAACCTTGGCTAACTGTAGCCCCAGATTCCAAAAATGTTTACATTTGTGATGTTATATTTCACTTTTCGCATGGCCCTCCGCTCGCTACGGGGGCTCATGATAAAGAAACTAAC
Source organism: Pissodes strobi (assembly GCA_016904865.1). Classification (NCBI taxonomy): domain Eukaryota; kingdom Metazoa; phylum Arthropoda; class Insecta; order Coleoptera; family Curculionidae; genus Pissodes; species Pissodes strobi. Next base: position 34,040 of record MU188383.1, read on the forward strand.
CCAGTGCTAACCAAAACTAACCCTAGGATAGCCATATTCAAGAAAGAAACTGTTTAGAATTAAAAAAAAAACGAGATTGAACCCGGACCACCGGGTTGAGACCCAACCATCTACACTCCTCGGCCACGAGGGTTCTAGCGACAAATTGGTTGCATCGCGAAGACATAGCGCGAATGCATAAGTTACAAACAAGAAATTACGGTGTGTGCTAAATAAGACCACACTTGTCTCACGACAGTAGTGAAAACTTTAACAAAAACTAATAAAATGTAAATAAGATTGTTAGAGGCGCCGATCCCGGTACCTCAAGTTTGTTAGAGTCTCCGATCCCGGTATACACTAACAGCACCCGCGCTAGCTCCTCGCCATGAATGAATGCATGATAGAATGATCTGAAAGTTGCTCGAGTGCAACCTATTCCAAAAAAAAATGCAAGCAAACCACGCCCTCAAACTATCGCCCAATTGCCTTGCTTCCAATAATCTCCAAAGTCATGGAACGTGTAATCAATCGGCAACTACTCAAGAACTTCGAGTACAACATAATAATCAGCGATAAGAGAGCTCGACAGGAGATATATTGGCCTATGTCACTCATATATGGAGTAGGGCAATTGAGAACTACGGAGAGTCTCGAACGATTGCGTTGGATATTTCGAAGGCATTCGATAGAGTTTGGCATGACGGATTGCTCAACAAACTGCAGTTCTTCGGACTGTCAGCCTCTCCCTGCAGCTGGCTTGCTAGTTTACTTAAGATTCGATCTCTTCACGTTGCAGTTGATGGACACATTTCAGACATATTACCATAAACGCGGGCGTGCCTCAGGGCGCAATACTTTCAGAAACTCTGTTTCTCATATATTTTAATGGACTGCTGACCGAAACGAATAATCCTGTTTACAGTTTTGTAGATGACATTACCCTTGTCTCCAAATTTAGATCAGAAGAACCTTTATCAGCGACTGAGACTTATCATCGCACACAGGAGCAGATTACAGCAATTAATCAGGGCCTGGAGAAAGTTCAAACCTGGGGCGACAGAAATTTGGTCCAGTTCAAGGCAGCAAAGACCTAAACAGCCACGTTTACCAAAAGGGCCAATACGGCGGGCCCTGACCTTATTATGACAGGATCGACCATTCCTTCATCCTCGTCAATCGGACTACTGGGTGTCACGGTCAACAGCAATATGTCCTGGCATGGCCACGTTGCTAACATCGCAAAATCAGCCTGCCAGAAGCTTGGTGCGCTATTTCGCAACAAAAACTGTATACACCGTAGCAGGTGCTCTTGCTCTACAAAGCGCAAATAAAACCGTGCTTAGAATATGATTCACACATCTGGGGTGCCGCACCAAAGCACACCCTAATGCTGATGGGTTCCATTCACAAAAGAGCTCTGCGTCTCGTCGGCGACCCAGAGTTGACCCGAAATCTGGATAGTCTTGAACACCGCAGACATGTGGCCGATATGTCCTTCTCTTACAGATACTTCCACGGCTCCCAGGATTTGGTCCGCCTCATCCCTCCCCTGGCAACGCCTGTCAGACAGTCACAACAGACGGCAAGAGCGCACCAGTTCGTCGTACAACTGGAAATACCTAGAACATCGCTTTACAAGAACTCCTTTGTTTGGCATACTGCATCACTGTGGAACTGACTCCCAGGACATCGGTTTCCCCCTAATTACAACCTACAACTATTCAAGAACCGTGTCATTCAACATCTTCGCACACACACCCCTCGTCCAGCGCAATAGAATCTCTTTTTAGAGTGTGTGCCACTACCGTAAAAAAAGGAAACTGCGACCTGTATAGATCTATTGTGTCCCCCTTCCTTCGTGCTTCCGTTGATGTGATTCTAAATCAGAGTACCTTATCCAGCTTGAGTGCTTTGATAAAAGCAAGTAGTCTGGATGGTTCTATGCATGGAAGTTCCTCCTGTTCGACGATGCAACACCCGAAGCAAGCCATTCGCCTTCACCATCAAATAGCTCTTGGAAAGTTAAGATCGGAATGTGAAATTCATTTTACTCCATCTCTAATGATCTTCTTGCTACCAAGGTGAAAAGTAGCCAAAGTACCGATTTTCAACTGTCTATAGCTGTGAAATTACTAACTCTAGAGGTATAACATCATGCATAAAATATGCTTAGAATTTTACGAGGAATCGAGAAATAAATTCATATATGGGGTGTTCCATTGAAAAAAAATAACTTTTTGTTTTTCCCTGCATACTGATAATTTTTTCAATATTTTTTATACACAGAAAAAAAGTATTTTTCAGTACCTACATAACCATACTAAAGGGGGTCGACATTATAGGAGATCACCATGTACAATCAAACTTTCCTCTTGCTGTGATGACAATATCATTGCCTAACCTAACACAATATAGACCGAGGTCTGTGTGTGTTCATCCACCACTAGACGCTAAGGCTTTTCTTACGCGGGTCGTATAGGCCTTCGGGCTCTCCACGCTTGGGGTTGTTTTTCACAGGGGTTTTCCCGAGGTCTTGTCTCTCCCTTTTGGTGGTCTACTTAAGGTGTCTTCCCTCTTTTCGCTTTCGGTCCCAGCCCGTGAACTTGTGGCGGTGTTTTCCTGCCTGCCTTTTTGTGTCTTTGTTCTTACCCAGAACCCCACGAGTAGCAATAGAAGTAAAGGGTCCGCTCCTACAGAACCCCATATGTAGGAGTAAGGGGTAATACTACCGATGCCTCAAAGGCATCGTTGCTTCCTCAACGCCACACAGCCACGATACCTTCCACCTTTGGCTTGGGTGTACTCCTTGTTAGTTGTCTTACGACATTAAGCTTGTTGCCATAGGGCGACTGTAATATAAATGTACATTAAATGTAACTGCCTTTCATGTGTTGGGTTAGTTTTTGTTGGTTGTGCCCTGGAGCGTGAGAAGCGAGGGCGCAACCAACGAATGCTAACCAAAACTTACCCAACATATAAAACTGGCGTCTCGCTGGTACGGGCAGCCTTGATCTCGACTTCTGCCGAACAGCACAGTTTATGGCACTATATGCGTTGTTTAATGCTTACATTCATATATTTACATTTTCACTTCATGCAAAAACCTAACCCAAGGCATGAGGCATGCCAAAAAACTAACTAATCCAATAAAAAACTTGCAAGGGCCGGGCGTCAAACCCATTACTTTCCGTTCTAGACGCGAGCCTCGCCACCTGAGTCAACCTTCCACATTCCTGCTTTTCTCGAAAAGTCTTATACAAACGGGTGAAGTGAAAAAATGTGTAAACAACATTGACGAGCGGAGTTCGGGAATAAGGCTGCCCGTACCAACTAAACGATTCTACACATGAAAGGCAGTTATATTTATATTACAATCGCCCTATGGTGAAGCGCTAGCGCGGATGCTGTTACTGTATAATTAGCCTCTTGCGAGCAACTATTATAAACCATAACTTGGTTTGTTTACTACTTAGAGGATTGAATGGCTTCATTGTCCAGTCAGTTGCTTCCAGCAGGTCTAGTGGTCTAATGGGTTAGATGCTCCGCATTTGATACGATGCTCCGGGTTCGATTCCCGTCAGTGGCAAGACTTTTTTTAAGGTTATGTTTGTAAAGTGTTATTTCTTCATTTTAGGCATGCCTTGGAAGAAGTTCAGATCGCATAGATTTGGAGGAAATCAAGGAGCCAATGCGCTGCGTGCCGGTAGTCCCTACACACAATCGATTTGGAGTCGAAGAGATCGAGAAAATGGACGAGACCATGGACTCCTAGTAGCCATTTTGGAACAAGACCAGGCCATCGAATTCTACTCATGCAAACCAAGAAGTGAGAAACTCAAGAAGGTGGTATTCAAGGGACCACCAGGAATGGACACGGAGGAGATGAAATCACTATAGACGAAACATGCGACTGCGTGCTGATGATGAAATCAAGGAGGGGATACAGCCAGCGACTAATCAAGACCTGGAGAAAGTTCAAACTTGGGGCGATCGACATTTGGTCCAGTTCAATGCAGCAAGGACCCAATGAGCCACGTTTACCAAGAGGGCCAATACAGCGGGCCCTGACATCATTATGGCAGGATTGACCATTCTTTCATCCTCGTCAATGGGACTGCTGTGTGTCTCGGTCAACAGCAATATGTCCTGGCATGACCACGTTGCTAACATCGCAAAGTCAGCTTCCCAGAAGCTTGGTGCGCTATTTCGCAACATAAAACTCTATACACCGCAGCAGTTGCTCTTGCTCTACAAAGCGCAAATAAGACCGTGCTTAGAATATTGCTCACATATCTGGGGTGCCGCACCAAAGCACACCCTAAAGCTGCTAGATTCCATTCAGAAGAGAGCTGTGCGACCCGGAGTTGACCAGGAATCTGGATAGTCTAGAACACCGCAGACACGTGGCCGAGATGTCTCTGTTTTACAGATACTTTCACGGCAGATGTTCCCAGGATTTTGCCCGCCTCATCCCGCCCCTGGCAACTCCTGTCAGAAAGTCACGACAGACGGCAAGAGCGCACCAGTTCGTCGTACAACTGGAAACACCTAGAACATCGCTTTACAAGAACTCCTTTGTCTGGCGCACTGCAACACTGTGGAACTCACTCCCAGGACATCTGTTTTCCACTAATTACAACCTACAACTATTCAAGAACCGTGTCAATCAACATCTTCGCACACACATCGCTCGTCGAGCGCCATAGGATCTCTCCTTAGTGTGTGTGCCACAGCCATAAAAAAAGCCATTCATATCACGTGACTGCAAAAAAGGAAGCCAATATGGTCCAAATCGAGAGAACCAAGCATGTGGACTACAGCATCATCAAGTGGGAGACTTATTTAAAAACTCTGAACTATTCCCAATTCTACAGATGTCAGGAATTCGAACACGGATCCAAAATGTGTCGCCAGGCCCCTAAATGCGTGAAGTGGGCAGGTAGTCACCGAGCTATCGAATCGAATGCCTCCGGAAGAGAGGCAGAAATGAAGAGATGGTGCCGCTCAAGTGTGCCAATTGCAAGGAAAACCACGCCGTCAACTTCAGGGGCTGCAAAGCCCTGGACATATAAGGGGCATGATTAGCCTTCTTAGAGAACTCATCGCCATAGACCTATACGCCAAGCACACCTCGTGGAATAACAGCAAGCACAACAAGACAGGAACTTGACTCAGGAACTGGATCGAAGGAACGACGCGATGCCCACCTCAAAATTCAGGACAGAAGAACAATAATTTCGCCATATCACGTAACCGACGATACGCTGGACATAGGAGTAGCAAGGGGCATCTACGCCACAGCAACCACCAAGACGGAACTGAAGTCTGATAACCTGCCAGTAATGTTCAAGACGATGCATCAGACAGCCCTCGCAGCCCCTTGGGTCACGTACAACTACAAGACCGCCGACTGGACACATTTCAGGAAAAAAGTCAACCCGGAGTTGCGGATAACTCGCGACTTGGACACTCCTGAAAAGATAGGTGATGCCATAGACGTCATGGCCAGGATAATAAGCGCCGCAAAGAAACACAACATCCCCGGGAACCCTGACCTCAAGCAGGGCAAGCCGCCAAAGAACAGCTATGCAGGACATATATCAGTATACACGTGACACTAATGACAGAGCAGCTTACCTGGAAGAGTGCGAACTTACCCGAGCCATGTTGATTCATATAACAACGATGTCTGTAACACCAGAATCACAGCCGCAGGCCGAGAGAACAACATCTGGAAGCACATCAAGAGAATGATGAACAGGAACAGCCCCTGGACAGTCCCGCCGATCAAAGTGACGAGAGACGGCGTAGAACACATCACGGACAGGACAGAAAAGGCGGAGGCATTCATGGAATACTTCGCCAATATCAGCAGCCTAACGGACAATCTATCAGATGACAGGACAAAAAGAAGAGTGCATAGGACAACGGACGAGAACGCAGCGCTGCTTTCAGGACAAGAGAGGAATAATCACGAGCCCCAGATAGCTAACAAGGATCATAAGCAGGGCGAGACCGTACGGAACAGTCATGAAGGAGGCCAAGCTCCTGCCAAATAAAGCCCTTGTCCGGTTAATATACATCGTGAATGCCTCGATCAGACAGCACTACTTCCCGAGGACATGGAAAATTGCCAGGATCATCGACATCGTCGAACTAGGGAAGGTTTTCGATAGAGTGCTCAACAAAAGGATCAACGCGGCGCCCCAAACACTAGGAACCATCATACCAGAACAGTTCGGATTTCAACGAGGAAACGCAACAGCCATGCAGCTTGCGAGGATAGTGGATCATGCAATGAGAGCAAACAACAGCAGAAAGGCCACGACAGTGGCACTTTTGGATCTGAAGAAGGCTTATGACACCGTATGACGCGAGGCCATGGCCACCAAGATGCACGAAGCAAGGATAATACCGGCCCTTACGAGAATCATCATGAGCTACCTAAAGGACAGGACAACAACAAGTCCTGAATCGAGGACAGAGACAATAAGGCAGGGACTCCCTCAAGGAAGCGTGATGTCGCCGACGCTGTTCAACATATACATCAATGACGTACCAAGAAAGCAGAACAACCAAATAGCAGCACTCTTCGCGGATGACGTAGCAGTATACTTCATCAACCTAGCAGATAGCGGCCACGCAAAGAATAGAGCAACATGTCAGGCAGATAGCGGAGTACTTCAAGAAGTGGAAGCTGAAGATCAACGAGAAGAAGACCCAACTGATCAACTGCAACCAAAACGCAGGAGAGAAAGGACACATATCGTGATCAACGGGACACTGATAGAGGACAAGGACACCGTCAAGTACCTAGAAGTTAAGGAAGCCTGGACACGAAGCTGACGTTCAAGGACCATTTGCAGATCACCAGGAAGAGAGCAGGATTAGCAGCGAGCGCAATATCATGAGGCAATCAAGACTGGACAAGGACATCAAGATCAGACTCTACAACACCTACGTCAGACATTGGGCTATTGAGCCATCTACGTCGCGCCGGTTTGGAGCTCATCAGCAAAGACTAACAAGAGAAGCTACTCACGCTGAAACGGAAAGTGCTAAGGACGATCATGAATTACAGATGTGAGGATTTCAAGACGACGAGACAGTTGTACAGAGAAGCTGAGACAAGACCGCTAGAACAGAGAATACGGGAGACAGCGACGAAATTCTTCAGGTACACAATGAGGACGCAGGAAAAATCCAGGAACATAGGAAGGATGACCATAGATGAAATACCATTCAGGAAGGTCCACACAAAGAACCAGGACGATTAGGGCCCTAGGACCCTCCCCCCTACCAGGAAGGACTCCATCAAGCCGACGAACATTAAAAGTGCAGTGTTAAAATAATCATTTAGCATTAAAATATGATGTCCACGTCATTATTTAGTTATCTTAGGTTTCGGTGGACGCTTGTTAGGTACCACCTTAGTCGGTAGTATTTAGGTATTTATTTGTAAATATGTATATATTGTTAAGTTTGTATTAATTTTATATGCCAAATATCAAGTATCTTATAGGCAATTCATTATAAATAAATAAGGGTTGGTTTTTGGTTAATTTTTGTTGGTTGCGCTCCCGGAGCGAGCGGAGGGCCATGCGTGATGTGAAATATTAGACATTCTGAAATAGTAAACAAGCCCTCTAAATAGTAAACAAACCAAGTCCCGCCCATTATGGTTTATAATAGTTGCTCACTATATCTTAAATTAAAGACGTTTTTCTTATACTCTAAGCCCTATATCATTACGATACCATTTACATAATGGATTATGGCCCGTTCGGGCATAAAGTAAACTTTATAGACTCAAATAATTGAATTGAATTCGTATTTTTTTAAATATTTACATATTGTGAATGCAATAACGAACTAGTATGACATAATAGTATATTATGATATAAGTGTATAAGAGGACCTTTAAAGCACGCGCGACATATTTCAAAACACGACGCGCAGCGGAGTGTTTTGTAAGTCGCTATTTTTTATTACGAATGCATCATAATCTAAAAAAAAATGAAATATTAAATTTAAGGGATATATTGCCGAATATATTAATCTGTCACATTTGACATGATCACATGTTTCTATAGCAACCTTTAAAAAAGTAGGTGCATCATAAACATCATTTTAAGCACGCTGCAGAGTGCGATAATCGTTGATTATGATGCATGCGTAATAAAAAAGTATGTATGAACCACGGGTATTAATAGATGTGTACGCCCTCGGGCGACTTATAAACCCTCTGGCTAGATGCCGTCGGGTATGTAATATTGTCGCCCTCAGGGCATAAACATCTACTTAATACCCTTGGTACATAAATAACTATTTTTTACTACTAACATGATAATCACCATTATTTACTCCATTCCTCAAATGAGAAGTAACATTTCTCATCCTAGGTAAATAATAATATTAAAAAAAACCTAGGTCCACGATACACATATAACGGTATGCTTATTTCTAGACTCGTTTTTGACTCACCCGCGCATCTACGTCATCCGGGAAAATTTGACGCTGTCATAGTTTATTTAATTAAGTGAATTTTTAGATTTGTTTTGTGTTTATATAATGTTATAGGATTATTTAAATTAAAAACTTATAGTATAATTATGCCGAACTGTGCTGTAGCTACTTGTAAGAACAATAATAGGACCACCAAAGGGAGTAATATTAAATATTTTCGTTTTCCTAAACACGAGTTAGCAAATCAGCGGATTCGTGCTTATCGAAGAGAAGATGGAATTAACATAAAAGATGGTGAATATTTTTAATTATTAAACCTTTACTTTATTATTTATTATTTTTATTACATATTTCCACGGTTTACATGATTTTTTATGGCAGTGGCGCACACTCTAAAGGGACATCCTATGGCTAGAGATGGATCCTAATTTCACGTACCGTACCGTGATTTTAGCTGCCGCTAATTCGACATTCGGGTGCTGCTATGCCTTAGTTCCGTTCTTTAAACATTCTTTTTAGATATACCACGATCAAGTCACCGTTCACGGTCCAGCCAGACACTATGTGGTTAAAAAATATTTGCCAAAATTTAAATAAGTTAAAAAAATAAAGCAACATGTATAATTGAAATGTGATTGAAGTGAAACTTCTTAACGCGCGCCGGGAGGAATATTTACACATGCTCACATACGATGGTACCAGGGTGCTAAAATCGGTTAGGTTCTGTAGCGCTACAAAAGCTCATTGATTTGCGCACCTAATCGCGCCATGTCTTCGCGATGCAATCATTCTGTTCCAACAGCTGTCGTGGCCGAGTGGTCTAGGTGGTTAGGTCTCGATTCGGCGGCTCTCGCGGCGGAGCGGCGCAGCCTGAGTTCGAACCCCGTTGCTTTTTTATTTTTTTTTTTAGGTTTATGAAGATTTTTTTTTCATTTGGGCCTTTTCTTTTTGTTAATTTAGTGGTATATTTTAAAAAACTACTTTTTAACGAAATCCGTTACGATATGTATTTGATTTTATTGTGATATGTTTGTTAGCTTACAAGCAAAAAATATGGGATTTGCTCTATTACCTTGTCAAGACATAAGCAAAACTTTTATGAAGAATATTTTTTTTCATTTAGGCCTTCCCTTTTTGTTAATTAGTATTATATTTAAAAAATGATATATTTAAAAAAAAACTACTTTGTAACCTCATCCGGTACGATATGTAGGAGTCGTCATCTCCTTGACAACTTCTTGATTTTATCTTGATCTTGTCTTGGTTTCAAGACAAGATCATGGCAAGAAATAATCTTTGTTTTTCAAGACAAGACAAGAAATTAGTTCTCAATTCCAAGATTTCTTGGAAAGAAACCAACAAAATCTAGAAATTTCTTGAAAATGTAAAATAAAAAAAACTCATTTGTTTTGCTAGTTTATTAAAAAAAAACAAAGCACTGAAACATTTTTAATGGAATGATAAAAAAATTATTATGTAAAAAATAACTTTTTTATTTTCAATGATTTTTGGATATGTTATGGCTTAAGGTATTGGGATCAAAAAGTACTGTTTGCCAAATAAAAGAACCTGGACGGAAAGAATGCGGACAAAAAATGTCCTCGCATATTTAGATGCTGCCACATTTTTTTCCCAATAATCCTAATTTATTTTCTGTCTAGTTTCCTATAGTGAATTTACATATTTATATTTCCTACTTGAATACTTAATTTTGTTATTTTCTTAATACTAGTGTCTTCTATTATTTACTATTTTATTTACGCAGGGAAATACGGAATACGGAATAAGTATACTATAATATTTATAATGTTTATATTTTATTCGCCTTCAAGCTATTTAAAATACGCGACAATAGGCAACAGTGCGATGTTTACTTGATTTTTAGCGAGGAGGCAGTTTCGTGATTGGTCGCAGGATATATTTAATACACTTTGACCCTAGACCAACACCTATTTTTTTTTACATATTTTAAAATTTTGGCAGCGACTTGCTTTAGCCATTGGCGTGGAAATTGCCGATGCCGAACTGTGTGGTTATTTATATTATTTGGCTTGTAGGATCTGGTGATATATAGGTTTTGCCGATTTTGCAAATTCTCTTTTTTCACTAGAAAGGAGGTGTCCTATATAGTAGTTTAAGCCAAAAAGTCGGAAGATCCGCTACATTTGAACCGAAAAAATGCCCTCAAAGTTCGAGTTTTGACACAAAATTTCAGCACCACTTCACAAAAGCGGTAGAAATATAGATAAAACACATCTGAAAATCAATTGTCGGGTGAAAATATTAACTAGGATACATTTGCATCGAACGAGAGACCTCCATTTTGTTCCGGTCCTAATTTAAAACGACTCATAGCCATAGCCCCATTAAACAAAATTAAATTTTACTTGTAAATATCCATCCTCCTTTTTACTGTCAACTGTCACAATAGCCAAAACAAAGATTTTTAAGAAGGCACACTGTTGCCAGACGTTTACTGTAGTTTCGTTAGCAAAATTTATTAGAAAAATGGTGCGCTATAAGCGCGGCTTATTCACTACCAGCTAGTCATCTTGCGGCGGCATCCTTTGATTTGGGAAAGTCAATAACCAAGTTTTGCAAATTTTAGAAGAGGGTCATGACTTAATATTGTTTTAAAAGCCTGGCCATCTGAATAATACTTTTGACAGTTCGTTTAATTTAAAATCTGCTTTTTCTGCTACCGTGCGTAAAGTACTCACTTTACGCACTCTCTAAGATTCGTAAAATAGGTTTTTTTAATGTGTAGTGCGTAAAGTAAATCTGAAATATTTTTTGACATTTAGGGCAATGCGTAAAATATTATATTTTACGCACTAGTGTGTAAAATAATTTATTTTACGCACTAGTGCGTAAAGTAATTTAATACTATTTTTGTTTTTTCATATATTTTTCGGTAGTAGAAAAAATTTTGTATGCTACTCATGTGTAAAGTACCCTTTTTTTATTCAATTTCAATTAAATTTTTTTATCAATATTCCCATTTATAAAAAAAGGTTCACTTTACACACTTGTTGCATAAATAACTATTTTATCGTCTAAAATCCGTTTAAAAACTATTTTAAAACGCACAATTGTATAAAAATCCGAAATTTCCGAACCTCTCAGGGCGATAGCCGAGGCTTCGAACGAATTTGTCATGTATTTTGAAGCGAAAATTCATTTTAAATTCAACTGTGGAACTGAACCGCTCAGGGCGCAGTGCCCCACATTTCAACTTTCCGATTTCGATAGAGTTGACTAGCTGGTAGTGAATAAGCTGTGCTATAAGTGTCTCTACTCTTTTTTTTATTTAGGTGAATGATTTTTTATGGCAGTAGCACATCCTATATTGCTCGACGAGCGGTGTGTGTGCGAAGATGTTGATTGACACGGTTCTTGAATGGTTAGTTTGGGGAACAGATGTCCTGGGAGCATATTCGCATGTAACAGGCAAGATGTCCATTCGGCAATGCCGATCGTTTCTTCATATGTGACGTGCACGACAGCATTTAGTCAGATGTCGTGACTGTTACATAGAATCAACAAATAAGTCTTCAATTATTTTAACACTTCATGCATGGCCCTCCGCTCGCTTCGCTCGCTACGGGGGCTCAACAGACAGAAATTAACCAAGTGCTAACCAAAACTAACCCAAAATAAAAAAAATAAAATAAAAATTTTGGGTTAGTTTTGGTTAGCATCTGGTTAGTTTCTATTTGTTGAGCCCCCGTATAGAGAGCGAAGCGAGTGGAGGGCCATGCATGAAGTGTTGACATAATTGAAGACTTATTTGTTGATTCTATGTAACAGTCACGACATCCGACCAAATGCTATCGTGCACGTCACATATGAAGAAACGTTCGGCATAGTCCAATGGACATGTTGCTTGTTACATCCGAATATGCGTCCTGGGAGTGAGTTCCACAGTGATGCAATGCGCCAGACAAAGGATTTCTTGTGAAGCGATGTTCTAGGTGTTTCCAATTGTACGACGAACCGGTGTGCTCTTGCCGTCTATAGTGACTGTCTGACAGGCGTTGTCAGGGGCGGGATAAGGCGGGCCAAATCCTGGGAACATCTGCCGTAAAACTATCTGTAAAACAGGGATTTCTCGGTCACATGTTTGCGGTGTTTCAGACTATCCAGAATCCGAGTCAACTCCGCGTCACCGACGAGACGCACAACTCTCTTCCGAACGGAATCCAGTAGCTTTAGGTGTGCTCTGGCGTGGCACCCCAGATGTGTGAGCAATATTCTAAGCACGGTCTTATTTGCGCTTTGTGAAGCAAGAGCAACTGCTGCGGTGTATACATTTTTTGTTACGAAATAGCGTACCAAGCTTCTGGGAGGCTGATTTTGCGACGTTAGCAACGTGGTCATGCCAGGACTTATTGCTGTTGACCGAGACCCCCAGTAGTCCGATTGAATGAAGATGAAGGGATGGTCGATCCTGCCATAATGATATCATTGCCCGCCGAATAGTAAACGTGGCTGCTTGGATGATTGTTCAATGTGCATTTGCATTCATTCATCGGAATAAAAGAGACACTCATTCGATTACACTATTCCTTTGTATGTATATATTCCTCAAATATTTCACTTCATACATGGCCCTCCGCGCGCTCCGGGGGTGTAACCAAACAAACCTAACCCAAGACATTCCCAAATGAGGGAAAACAAACTAAAAAATATTTGCATTTTCTACTGACAAATTTCAATCTTTTTTTATTTCCGGCATGCCTTGGGTTAGTTTGGGTTAGTTTTGTTTGGTTGCGCCCCCGAAGCGAGCGGAGGGTTATGCGTGAAGTGGAATATTAAATATACTTAAATAGTAAACAACACTATTATTCTCCATAAGAAAATGTGCAACTTTTGGAAACGCTGTGCCAGGCCCCCGGTGTCGGTTACTAAAAGTTCATTATTTTCACGTTACAATTTCAATATTTTCACGTTACACCTGCGAAAGTGGTAGTGAAAGTTTGCCCTTCTAGGACATAGACTAACGGCTCATGACAGTTTTTTCGGCATGATCGTTTACCGTCGGCCATTCGAATTTTTGTCTTTCATTGATCGAGTATCAATGCGTGATGTCAAAATTGGTGCTCCCTTTCGTGCAGAAATATTCGGAATATTGATGCGAAAGTGTATTAAAAAGTTGCGATTTGGCATGATTGTTTACCGTCGGCCGACTGCTTTAGACGATAGTTAATGACAGAAAAGTCCAGTGGACAATTATCTGCCGACGTTTCGCTTGGTTATAAATTGGCCAAAAATTCATTTGTTATTGCAAAAAAAACGACTATTATGGTATGATCGTTTACCGTCGGGCGTTCATGACGATCGTCTATTTATGTTATGTGGTAGCGAAAAATATCAAAGGCCGACGGTTTTCACAGTTAGAAAAATTTTTTGTGATAAATTCAAACTGCAATTTTTTTTATGAATATGGCATGATTGTTTACCGTCGGGCGTTTGGCAATGTTATTAAATTTCGATGAAATGTGGATGATTATATCACTGGCCGACGTTTTTGACGGTTGTAAACATTCGGCCGACGCAATTTACAGTTCAAAGAAAGGCATACAATTTGGACTGTTTGTTTACCGTCGGCCATCAGTTTCATTCAATTGATAATGTTGCAAAATGACGATGTGCACATGGGCCGACGAATCGGATGGTTAAAACACCTTTTAAACAAATTAAAAAGTTGTAAAAAAATACAAACAATTTTAACTGGTTGTTTACCGGCTATCAGTTTAATTCAATTGATAATGTTGCAAAATGACGATGTGCACATGGGCCGACGAATCGGATGGTTAAAACACCTTTTAAACAAATTAAAAAGATGTAAAAAAATACAAACAATTTTAACTGATTGTTTACCGTCAGCCATCAGTTTCAGTAAACTGATAATATTGCAAAACGACGATATCTACGTGAGTCGACGAATCGGGAGAATAATTTAAATGCTATCAAATAATTGAATATAATTTAAGATTGCACAACATATAGGTAACTAATTTTGAAATATTATACATATAACATATTATATTCCGGCATATTTAGAGCAGGAATGCCAGCAACAGCTGTAACAAACGCACGACAGTCCTTTATTTATTTTCAGTTGCCAGTTTATAAAGAGGCGTCGTCGTGGGTGAATGGTCGCAGTGGTTTTAACGTCGAAAAATCGGTAATAACGGCAGTATTACATGCAAAAATATTCTGAAAATGTGTAAATAGTCGATGATCACTACAACACGTCGACTCTTATAAAAATAGTTCGTGAAACTTTTAAACTTAATCAGCAAAACTTGTGGCAAACTGCATCAAAAGATTATCATGACAACATACAATAAATAAACCGGTCGATCGGGTATAGTGCTGGCGCTGACCATAGGTTTTATGTGCCCAATTTTCTGCACAGCTTATTAAAGTAGGGGGTTACGGTTAAGAAGCGATCCCCTTGCGTGGCCTACAACTATAAAGAGTGTCTTCAGCTCAAAACTATGGATATTGGAGACAAGAACACATTGTCTATTTTAAAACAGCTACTAAATAAAGGCTTTGAAGAGGTTAAAGGCCTTATTTTTAAAACCGAAAAATCAAATGAAAAGCTTTCAAAAACACTAGATAGCACAAACAGATTCCTGACCTCTTTCGAAACTGAGCAAGCTCTTGCGTCCAAATTGGATGTTTTATCCACGACTGTTTGTGACATTAAGAAATGCAACGAGGAACTTCAGACCAGTGCCAGTGCCACGACTCCACTCACGACGGGCAACGATCAAAAACAGCTACAAGATCTGCAATTTCCATATGAAAAATTAAAGAGCAACAAGCGGAAATACTGTGCCTTAGGAACGAACAAGGAAAAATTAGCACCAGCCTCAGGGTAAATCCCGCCGTTACCCAATAAAGTTCTAGTTGCAGCTCTATGACTGGAAAACAAAACCAATCTGAAAAGCTAGCCAATACCCCATACAGTTCAAAAAGTACTGGCCTCGTAGGCCAAAAGAATTAAAACTGACGAAACTCTCACAGCGGCTGAGCTAACTCCTCAAACCTGTATTATTTTCTCCAAGATCTCGAACGACGCGTCAGATGCGACAGTAATTGAATATTTAAAAAATAATTTTGGCGAAAGTGAAAAGTTCTATATTGAAAATATACCCGTTAAGTCGGGCGAATACAAAGCTTTTAGAGTAAAGGCCAGCCCCAAAATTTGCCTGAACATATAGTTATTAAAACATTTCAGCAGATACAGCCATTTCGTTCCTAGTTTCCAAGCAGTTACAACAATCAGGGAAACAGCTAAAACCGAAGCTTCAACCGCAACAGCCGAGGCTTTAATCACCAACCGAGATGGAAAAGATAACTCTCAAACACACATTTGGAAAACCATCCACGTAAACACACCAGGCATCACAAACAAGATATCTCAATTGGAACTTCTGTTACAACAAGAAAATCCACAATTTTTATGTGTGTCGGAACATTGGATGGTGGAGGAGCAAGCAAAAGTTACTACCATACTAGGGTACCAATTAGCAGCCAACTTCTCGGAAAAAAAAACACTCTCATGGTAGTGTTGCCATTTACAGCAAGAATGAACACTTCAAAACCATGGACTTACTAAAATTCTCAACAGAATTAATTTTAGAATGCGTAGGTATCTCATTTAAATTTAATAATACAAGTATAGCTCATTTGTGCAATAATAATAACCTAAAAAAGTTTCAGCAGGGTCATAACTGCATTTAATGAAACACTTTGTTATATTACATCTCAACATCAATTTATTTTAATATGCGGTGACCTAAATGTAAACTATTTAAAGAAAGCACATGAAAAAACATTCTCCCCGACTTGCTGGAAAGTTTTAATATACGGTCTATTCTACCACTTGAACCCACTAGGGATTCCCCGAATCATACTCCCTCCGCCTTAGATTATGTTATCACAAACCTCCTCAACTTTCAGGCCAATAATCAAACATAGCGGACCATAAAGCACAAATCATTATCTCGGAAAGTAACAGCCTTAACAATGAAATTGTACTCTCCAATAAACATTACTTTAAAAGATTTTTTATTACGCATGCATCATAATCAACGATTATCGCACGCTGCAGCGTGCTTAAACTGATGTTTATGATCCGCCTACTTTCTTAATGGTCGCTATAGAAACATTTGATCACGTCAAATGTGACAGATTAATATATTCGTCAATATATTCCTTAAGTTTAATATTTCAAACATTTTTGAGATTATAATGCATTCGTAATAAAAAATAGCATATGATATACGTGTATAAGAGGCCCTTAAAGCCCTTGCGACTTACAAAACACTCCGCTGCGCGTCGTGTTTTGAAATATGTCGCGCGTGCTTTAAAGGCCCTCTTATACACTTATATCATAATATACTATTATGACGCTCCTAATATTTTTCAGCTTAACTATCAGTTATCCAGGGCCGACCTGAGCCATTTACGATTATATACCCTCAAGACGTAAACGAATCATGGTTTTTTCTGGCACAATTTTCTTTATTGTTTAGAGGTTCTAAACACGTATTAAAAAATTAAACATAAAAAACACTGAAAAAAATAAAGCATGGCTAAATTCGGATCTAAAGCAAAGTGAGCATTTAAAGGACTTATTTTGGCTTTCTAATACTCTCGGTACTCAGGAATCTAAACAACTTTACTCTCAGACAAAAAATATTTCATGAACGACTAACTCTAGAAAAGCACAATTTCTTGAAACAAAAACTAATAGATACCGCAAACAACTTAAAAATTTTCTGGCATGTAGTAAACACTAGGCCTGTATGATGTCCCCGTCTTTGTTTTAGAACAACTTTAGCAATTTAGCTATATAACCTAATTAAGTCAAGTCATCTTTAATTTATAAATTGTTAACGACTGGAGGCTCCAAATGACAAGCTCAAGTCTTGTTACTGTAAGTTTCTGTGAAATGTTTTAGCAAAACTTTTAGCACTTCGTTTTAAGTTTTGTTTTGTTAACTATTCCTATACAACTTGTAACTGTCAAAACAGGAAGATTGAAATAAATAAATAAAATAAATAAATGACTATTCATAGCAGACTCGACGGAAAAAGTGAGAATCCATTTTCTTGTACGCTTTAGAGCGCAAAATAGGTTCCGCGGCATTCGGCGATTTTGCAATTTCATTCGAATTTGGTAATTAGTTACATTGCGCGCGGCTGTATAGAAAAAAATGTTAAAGACAAAGTCGGTTCCGATCAATATAATATGTTGCAGCCTTGCAGCCAGTCACAATGAGGTGAGGACGCGTGTCGCTCGGCCTGATGCAGTTTTTTACATTCCATTGGTGGTAGGGGTACCTAGTGCAACTGTTCAAAAATTTCTGAATCTTTGAAAACTCCCTATTAGATATTGCTATCACCCGATTCATCGGCCCAGGTACATATCGTCGTATTGCAATATTATCAGTTTACTGAAACTAACTGCCGACAGTAAACGATCAGCACAAATTGTTTAATATTTTTTTAGAAATTTTTAATTTTTGTATAAGGTGTTTTAACCGTCTGATTCGTCGGTCTACGTTCACATCGTCATTTTGCTGTTGCTGGCATTCCTGCTCTAAATATGCCGGAATATAATATGTTATATGTATAATATTTCAAAATTAGTTACCTATATGTTGTGCAATCTTAAATTATTATATTAAATTATTTGATAGCATTTAAATTATTCTCCCGATTCGTCGACCCACGTAGATATCGTCGTTTTGCAATATTATCAGTTTACTGAAACTGATGGCCGACGGTAAACAATCAGTTAAAATTGTTTGTATTTTTTTACATCTTTTTAATTTGTTTAAAAGGTGTTTTAACCATCCGATTCGTCGGCCCATGTGCACATCGTCATTTTGCAACATTATCAATTGAATTAAACTGATAGCCGACGGTAAACAATCAGTTAAAATTGTTTGTATTTTTTTACAACTTTTTAATTTGTTTAAAAGGTGTTTTAACCATCCGATTCGTCGGCCCATGTGCACATCGTCATTTTGCAACATTATCAATCGAATGATGCTGATGGCCGACGGTAAACAATCAGTCCGAATTGTTCATATTTTTTTACAACATTTTAATTTGTTCATAATAGTTTATAACCACCTGAATCGTCGGCCATTGTTATAAACAACAATATTTCCTCTAAATTGAAGTAACTGTCAATATTTTACACGGTAAACAATCATGCCATATTCATAAAAAAATTGCAGTTTGAATTTATCACAATAAATTTTTCTAACTGTGAAAACCGTCGGCCTTTGATATTTTTCGCTACCACATAACATAAATAGACGATCGCCATGAACGCCCGACGGTAAACGATCATACCATAATAGTCGTTTTTTTTGCAATAACAAATGAATTTTTGGCCAATTTATAACCAAGCGAAACGTCGGCAGATAATTGTCCACTGGACTTTTCTGTCATTAACTATCGTCTAAAGCAGTCGGCCGACGGTAAACAATCATGCCAAATCGCACCTTTTTAATACACTTTGGCATCAACATTCCGAATATTTTTGCACGAAAGGGAGCTCCAATTTTGACATCACGCATTAATACTCGATCAATGAAAGACAAAAATTCGAATGGCCGACGGTAAACGATCATGCCGAAAAAACTGTCATGAGCCGTTAGTCTAACAATTTAGGCTCAAAACGCGGATATTTTTTCGGCTCAAATGTAGCGAATCCTCCGATTTTTTTGGCTTAAGCTACTCTATAGGACACCCCTTTTCTAGCGAAAAAAAGGAAATTTGCAAAATCGACACAACCTATATATCATCAGACCCTTAATTTGATGATATCTTTGAAGATTTTTAACCTTTCTTATATTTTTCTTGCATTTGGTGATTATTATACGCGGTTAACTAATTTTTATATATTTCGGATAACTCTCTTAACTGAACTCTCTAAATTAAAATTTTTATTACAAAACAATTCCGAACGTTCTATAAAGAGCGTTTTGGAACATACTTGCTTCAATATTGTCTAACTTTTAATACAAAAATTAGCTACGATAAACCGTTTTTTTTTTTTCAAATTAAGCGACGTCATCAATGACGTCAATACAAAACCTTCGGGAAACGAACTCTACTTATTACTACAACATATTTATGTAATACATACAACAAATAATATCATAGAATACTATCCTTATTATAAAAATGAGATATTATATGACATATTTTGTACTATAAAACTGTAATATAAAAAAAAAACTGTAATTAATTTTAACGTCTTAAACTAATCAATATTAGCAATCATAATATGGTAAGAATAACCTCGTGCGCCTATGGGAAGGCAAGATTTTTTACGTGCTAGTCCTCTACCCCCTTCAGTCGTTGTTAAGGTTCACTCGCTTGGCGCACTATACTTTGCAAACCGAGTCTACTTCAGTGGAAATGAAATAAATATGTAAAAATGGGCAAAAAATATTTGAAAGGGTTCAGAATATTGACTATTAAATAATGAAGTCAATACAAAGAAAATTAAAATTGTACTTTAAGTTTGGTAAAACTATATCTTGTGGATAATTTTTTAATGCTTAATGACTCTTTATTGGCATGGGATTTTTTTTTATTATTTTTGGATATGTTATGGGCTAAGATATTAGAATCAAAAAGAACTTCTCTCAGCTGATCTACTTCAGTGGCGTACAGAATATTTGAATTTACGTATTTTTTTTAAATTAAGAAAAAATTAATTTATTAAGGAATGAATTATAAAACAATACTATCATGACCGCGTGCCCCTCGATTCACGCATCAAGTATAAACATCACATCAACCAATCTCATCCCGACCTTTTTACTTAGTTCTCAAATGTTAAAATAATACTTAAATAACCATTTATACATTTAAATTATTTTCTAGAGTAAAACTATGTATAATATATCAATTATAATTAGTAATATAAATATGGAATGAAAATGCTTTTATTCTTTAGTTAACACACGTACACGTATAATTAGGAACGTACCTATTATCGAAAATGTCCTTTAAAATCCCCCAAAACTGCGAAGATTGCATTTCAAAACATATGTTCTATACACGCTTACATAGCAGAATCGAAAGCGTTTGTTCCCGGGTGACGTCACACGTTCCTGTGTGGGAGGTTCTGTCTGCGCAAGAGCATACCGTTATATGTGTATCCTGCCTAGGTCAATAATGAAACGGAAAATGTCAAAATGTTAAACTTGTTAGTTTGACAACTAGTTGTTATTTCGGATTATTTGAAAAATGAGTAGGAAATTATTAATTTCAAAATCTAATCAATTCAAATAATGATAAGGATTGTATCAGTGCTATTAGCAAAAAAATTATATACAGTATGACTAACTTTTCATGACTCCCCGTAATATTCTTATTAATAATGCGATTTTGTCAAAATTTAGATGGAAAGAAGGTACTTTGTATGTATGGAGCTGTCAGGAGATTATTAGCGTTTTTTGGCGAGTAACCACGGTTAACTACAAGTAATACTGAAGTACGTGCCAAGCGGGCACCCCACCACAAATTGTACTGTCTGTTCTGTCTTCGCCTAAATACCGTAGTTAGATCTTGCATTGCTAGAAAAGAATATAGATATT
>MU188384.1:0-40245 GCA_016904865.1 Pissodes strobi
ATACATTAACCACACTAGTCCTATATGTAATAGATGATTTATTTGACACCTGAACGCACCCTAGTATTAACTTTCCAGTTATATTTGCTTAAATTTAAGAACGCTAAGCTTCATCAATTTTACTTACGATGAAGGTTTATATTTTTGCAAGTAATATCAATCATGCTGATTTGCTATGTGT
This sequence comes from Pissodes strobi, assembly GCA_016904865.1. Lineage (NCBI taxonomy): Eukaryota > Metazoa > Arthropoda > Insecta > Coleoptera > Curculionidae > Pissodes > Pissodes strobi. Next base: position 182 of record MU188384.1, read on the forward strand.
TGGTTGGATTTGTCACTCTGACCAATTTGTTGCTATAATACGTGGATTGTACATTTTAAGAAGGGTGGAAGAAGGCAGTTTGTTTCTATTTTTTTTCAGATTATTACTTTATTTAAAAGCTACGTCTAAACATTGGAAAATCTTCTAACTCAAGCGGAACGTGCGGATATTGCAGATAATATTTTTGTTTAAAATGCAAAGGCATCACATAGGAAACTAGAAGTGAAACTGGGAATGTCATAAGTTTTGAAGATTTCGGGAATAGTGCGGCTGATTATGAACCGTCAAACCGACGATGGTTTATAGATAAAAGAAACGACTATTACAAAAAGAGTAAGTGAAGATAAATGTCACTATAATAAAAAATCGTTAGAAGATACGCTAACTGGACTATTTAGAAATTAAAAAAATGTTCTTCCCACGACTCAGACTAGCTCGAATATATCGCACCTGATCAAAACAAAGAATTGTCAAGAAGGACGAGACGATTCGATCTCAAGTAGGAGTTGTAAACTTGTAGGAAAAATGACAAACCTTGGAATACAATTAACAAATCAGCTTCCAAACTCCAAGACGAGATATAGTTGTTTCCTTGGTAGTAAACCTTTACAAGGATTACTAGTAAAATATCAACAATATCCTCTCTAGATTGTTTACGTTTTGTCAACGAAGATGCAAGGATTGAGACATTTAATGTAAAGAGAAGTTTTGGATACATTTGTAAGTAAATAAAGAAAGAAAGAAAGAAAGAAAAATATTTATTGTGCAACAAATATAAACAATATTATTACACAAAAGGCAAACATTCGCGTAAGCGTTCTTCCATGTTGCCTGTACATAAAAACTTACACCATAGCTTGCCTTAAATGTCTCTTATAGCTTCTTTTAAATGTTTCTCTAGAACTATTCAAAATCATATTGTAAGCATCCGAATTCAAAAAATCTACAGCCAGGAATGCAAAACAGTCTCTAAACTTGGCAGTTGAGTGAGGAGGAACATCATACCTAACAACACCTCTAAGATTCCGGTTATGTACATCCTGCCTAGCAGTTATAAGCTGCCAAAGATAAACTGGGCGTCTCTTTTTAAAAAGACTATACATAAACAATGCAAAATGAAGCATAACCCGCTGTTCGAACCTTAAATGCCCGCCATGAACATATGTAGGGGTAATATGGTCAAACTTACCCACACAATACACATATCTAATACACGAGTTCTGTGCCATTTGAATTTTTCGCTGAAATTCAGCAGTTAAAAATCTATAATAAACAACATCACAATAGTCCAAGAGAGGATATATTAAGGACTCGATCAGCATCAATTTAATTCGCTCTGGAAGAATATATTTAAATGCATGTAAACTTTTTAATTTTATATAAACAGCTGTTAATTTTCTCGCGACATGAGCCTCAAAGTTCAAACAGCTATCAAAGGTGACGCCAAGATTTCTAGCCTGATCAACCCAAGGCACCTCTACATGATTTACATTAACTGTAGTAAAGTTATACAACTGAAATTTATTTCTAATTGCTTTTGATCCTATTATCAGATACACACTTTTTTGCGCATTCAGTCTGAGACCATGATTGGTAGACCCTTCAAAAACTCTATTGAGATCCCCATTCACCCTGCCAACAGCCAAGCTCGACTCCTCAGGCCTAAAAGCATACAACAGCTGTGTATCATCCGCGTAGAGGTGCGCGGAGCAAAACCGAACGTGATTAGGCAAATCTGATGTATATAGACTGAACAATATAGGTCCCAGGATACTTCCCTGTGGAACTCCGTATTTTACTGCCACTGATTCGGATCTCACTCCACCCACCTCCACTATCTATGTTCTATGACCCAGGTAACTCGCAAACCAAAGGCACACCTGCTGAGACATACCACAATAATGCAACTTTGCGAGCATCATCTCATGATCGATCAAGTCGAATGCCCTGCTGTAGTCAAGCAAGACGAGGCAAGACACCAACGACTGATCAGTATTTCGGGATATATCCGCTGTGACCCTGCTCAGAGCCGTTGCAGTACTATGGCCCTCCCTGAAGCCCGACTGAACAGACGGCAGAACATCATTAGCAGAAATAAAGTCCTTCAACATGTTGTAAATGCAAAAATTCATGTAGATGCCAGATCTTAAGTAACGGTAACTAATTTTTAGGAGTAGAAGTTCATTTCTTATGGTTATTCCTAATAAGCCGTCGAAATATTCAATAGAAAGAGTGATGCTATATGATGGTTCATCAAAATACATATTCGAAAGCGCAAACGCTAATGGAATACATTTAGGAGAATAATATGTAAAAACATTATGAAATAAATTCAAGCACTAATTGGTTTACATACGTGAAATTATGGTTTACATCCGTGAAATTACTTAGTTACCTATCAGCTTCCTTTTACAAAGTCGCCATGGTTGGTATTATTAGATAAAACAAGCGAGAGATACTTCCAAAAATGCCTATAACTGAAAATCGTGCTCCAGACAACTCCAAATTTTATTTCGATATAAATAAAGTGGCTTGTCTCCCTCACACCAAAAATTAATAGAAACCCATTACTGTCATTAACCATGTATCAAGGATATATTGTTTCCGAAACATCACGAAATTCAGATATTTTTTGACTTATAATCAGACGAAGGATTCAGTGACTACTTGGACTAGATTTGTTAAATTATGAGTACCGCCAGGAAAACTACGATATGCTAAATAGGTATTGCTTTTCAAAATAGCAATATTTGATATAATGCCTAAAGAGCAACACAAGGTCAAAAACTAACATCTGGAATGCCATACACTTCAAAGTCATATGAAAGGGCTAAAAGAAGGAATCAAAGTATCTGCTTTGTAATGGTCACTTCCTGAAAGTATAAGCCTAATACTAGGATAAAACTGTGCCAGCAGAAGGACTGTACAAAATAAAAAAATATCAGCATCGTAAAGTTTACGAACACTTATTATTCATAATCATTATCATCATTAGCCTCTCGACGTCCACTGGTGGATATAGCATCTTCAAGTGTTTTCCATTTTTCTCTATTTTTCGCGGTTCCAATCTATTTTGTGGTTATTCGCTTTATATTATCCTTCCATCGGGTTGGTGGTCTACACTTCTTTCATCAGCTCGAGGTCTCCATTCTATTAATTTCTTCGACCATCCCCCATCCCTTGTTCTAGCCACATGTCCAGCCCATCTCCATTTCAGATTTGTAATTATTTCTATTATGTCTTGGACTCCCGTTCTCCGTCTCAAATCCCCGTTTCGGACTCTGTCCCTCAGGCTCACACCTATCATTGCTCTCTTCATTTTTCTTTGTGCTACCTGTAATTTTGTTATGGTTGCCTTTGTCAGTGTGAGAGTTTCTGCTCCATACGTGATCACCGGTAATACTTATGCATGTGTTAAAAGTTTTACGTTTTAGACTGATAGGCTTATCACTTTTAACGACGTTTCGTAGTTTTCCAAAAGCAGCCAATCCCAGAGAGGTTTTCCTTTGAAGCTCGTTCGTCTGGTTATCCCTGCGGATACTGATTTCATCGTCTAGATACACATACTTTTCTGCTGTTTCTATGTTTGTTCCGTTTATTTCTATGTGTTTACTGGACACTAAATTTGTCCTTAATTTTGTTGTATTAAAGTTTATACTAAGACCCACTCCCTTTGCAGCTGCGTGTAGTTCTCTTAACATATCTCCTATTTTTCCCAAATCGTCCGAGCCAATAACGATGTCGTCAGCGAGTCTGAGATTACTGAGATATTCTCAATCGACGTTAATTTCCTTTCTTAATTGTCCTCCCATTCCAGAGAAGTTGAACTGTTGTAGTTGCTGTCTTGTAGATGTTGTATATTAGTTTGGTGTATCTGTAGCCTACCCGGCATTGCTTTAGAGCTTCAAGTGTTAAGTCCAGTTCTACAGTGTCAAAAGCTTTTTCGAAATCAACAAATATCAATGCCAGAGGTCTGTTATATTCGACTGCCTTTTCTATGAGGACTTTTAGACTTTGTAGATGGTCATTGGTTCCAAAACCAGAACGGAAGCCCGCCTGTTCTTTTGTCTGGTAAAAGTCAAATTTGTTTTCAATTCTGCCGCCTATTATCCTGGTAAATAGTTTGTATAAGTGATTCCAGCAGACTTATGGGTCTATAGTTCGCGAGATTGGTTTTGTCCCCTTTTTTCTGCAGTAGAACTGTAATTGCGTTATTCCATTTCTCGGGAATAGAAGCACCGTGAAGGCACATATTGAATAGTGTTTTTATTTTATTCAGTAGAGTTGGTCCTCCAGCCTTAATGGCTTCTATAACCACACAGTCTTCTCCTGGAGCCCTGCCGTTTTTGATTTTTTGGATGGCGTAGTTGATCTCTTTCTCGGTTATGTCAGGTAAGTCCTCAGATCTTCATAATGCCCTTGGTCTCTGATTCATAATGCCCTTGGTCTCTGTTATTGGAAGTTGATCTGGTTCATACTTATGTTGGCTTTCATACAGTTGTTTATAAAATTCCTTAACTATTTGAAGTAGGTATTTCTTCTCTATTTGAGCTTACTTGTCCTTGGCTATTTTTTATTTTGTTAATTTCGTGTTTCCATTTAGAGAGATATCACCTAAGAACTTTCAGACTTTTGTTATGTTCTATTGTTTCTCTAATAAGTTGTGTATTTTTTGCCTTATGCCTTTCTTTATAGCCTTCGTTATTTCTTTGTTTAAGGTTCTGAGTTCTTGCCTATCCGTATTCGAGTTCCTCCTCATAGTCCTTCTCTTTTCTATTAACGTTTTGGTGTTCTAGCTGAATTAATTTACTTTGTTTCTTGTTGTTCGAAATTTAATTTGAGCTTGACTGACTGTTTGAATTATGGTTTCGTTTAGGGTTTCCACGTTTTCATTTCCTGACTGGTTACTTTCGTAAGTGCTGTTGATATAGCCCTCGAATTCTTCTATATTTTCTGGGTTCGTCCATTTGGTAGGTTTTTTCTTTGTAATCAATTTATTTCTTTCTTTATATGTTTGTAATTCTATGTGGGCTTTGATCATCCTATGGTCGCTACTGGTAGAGAATTGCTTTAAGACAGTGACGTCTCTAAAAATGCTTATTAATTATGCACTTATTACTATTAAGTGGTTTTTTAACTATTATTAGGGTTCTAGAGTTGAAAGAGTGCATTCAAATTTTTGAATTGGAGGCCATAACAATTTAGACTTATTCAGAGTTCACAAATAAGTACATTATATTAATAAGACAGTATTAACAATACGCAAGAATACAAAACCTACGATTCTGGTACATATATCAATTTTCTATTATGAGAAAGCAACAAAATTTTAAAACAAATATTATAAGATCATCCAGATCACTGAAAATTGCGAAAAGAATTTCAATAACACTTAAAACCCTAATGATGTTTCAGCCAAGAGTGACCGATTTTAACCTTAATACTTGAATATTATGCTGGAACAACGATGTATGCGCCAAAAATTATTTCGTTGGGAAATAAAAAAATCTTTAACATTGATTGCTTTAACATGTAAAATGTGTATAAAATTAATATGACTCACTGTGTAAAACATTATTTTAGGCATTATTAATTTTGTCGTATACAGAGTAAGGATTTATGAACCTAGTTGCTATATTTCATGTCGGTTATTCGTGGAAATGTGGCGGATTAAAAGTGGATTTTATGATTTAAAAAAGTACAGTGAAAGTAAAACAGGTGTTCATTAACTTAATTTAAAAAATATTATTACATTTTATGCAGTGCCTATTATAAAAGTTTTATTTAAGTCATAATTTTTAAGATGTTCATAGAAATGTACTGTACATGCTTTAGTAGGTATGGTATATAGTCACGCATATTATATAATGAATTGGCAACGTTTTCTTTTTTCTTCTTGATCGGTAGTAGCCCGTCATAGGTTTTCGTTAGGTCATCCAGAGTTACTTCAACCAACTGTTTAGTCGTTATTAAAGAATAAGACAACAATGGTTGAATTATATTGAGGGTTTTTCTTATTCTATTAGGGTTTGGGTCATCCGAAGTAATTTGAATCTACGCTGACTAATGGGTTGTTTTGTACGTAGGATCTGCGATTTGCATTACTACACTTCTTAAAAAAGTTATGATGTATGTAAATAACTCTAAAGAGATTGTTAACTTTTGATTTTGCTTTGACATCAGTCCATTGAGATATAAGTAAACCGACGAAAGTTTTTTGATGCGTTCTATATGGGAGCAAAGTCTCTATCATACGGCAAAAAGCTGTGCCCACTATTCAAGAACCAAAAATTATGCAAAATGTAATAAAAAAATTAAAACCATAAAAAATGTGATACACAGCATTTGAAAATAAAGTTGTCATGTTGGGAACACTATGCATGCGTTAGTATAAAAGCACGTGTAAAAGCAAATAAAATCAAACAACTTTTGCTGGAAACATTTTTTTCTAATTCCAAAAATAATAGAAAGAAAGCGTTATCTCAAAACCGACTGAATAACATATAGGAGTTATATTATCTGGATCGTCCTGCATCGGCTATAGTGTTTCCTGCAGCGGAAACAACCTAAGGGGTAGGCATAAATTGATTACATATCTTACGTAGATATGTTCTATATTATTGTTGTGGAGGATTCATGTTTGTCAGACAAACTGTTTAATTTGTGCAATTTATTCCGTGGAGCTAGAGTCGAAACAGCCTTATTCAAAAAGTCTACAGACTACAGAAAAAAATTGTTGTTTTAATTAAAAAATATTTGGAGAAGTTACGTAACCCTGTGTGTGGTAGTAGTGAGTCTATGTAGGGTATGACGAACAACTGTAATTTTTGTAATAATAAGAATGCTTTTACTCTAGATGAAACTGTTTAATGTGAAAAAGTTGTATGCTGGTGGATCTGAAAAACTAAAATGACTGAAGTTGGAAAAAATGTGAAAATACTACAGGTTATAAAAACGATAAAAGCAAAATAAGAAGGAAAGCTTGGTGATCTAATTTACGCTTTAAAAACATATTACTAAGCATGTCCTTAAAATGAAGGACACAAATTTAGTTAATTCCGTCTATGCAAAGAACAATAATTATGTTACGGAGAAGCAGTGATTCATAGGATTTCTCGGAGTGGTTCTAAACTATGTTCAGAACATGATACAAAGAATAACAGGTATGATATTCCCGGTCGAGTTCGCGCATTACGTCACAATGAGAGTTATTTGAAATAGTTTCCGTAAGAACTGTCATATCGATTACATTTAATTGACCATTATTAGACATTTGAATAAAAATGCTATTAATATATCACTGTTTTGGGTTTATTTAGGTTACTGAAAGGTATTTTATTACTGTGATTTGTTAATAAACTAAATAAATAATCAATATATATCAAAATTGAGAAATAATGTTCAATATATGGAATGCACATATAAGAGATAGCATGCATAGAAATTTTATAAATAAAAAACAAATTTTTAGCAACGAAGATTTTATCAAAAGAAATTTATAGAATAATTTAAAATCTTGTTAATTGACATTTCAGCAGAGTTGCTACTATATACACTTTATTATAGATAATTATAGCAGGGAACATAAAGAAACATTAGGTATTATAATAGATATATAGTTGATATTATAAGGGAAGGTGTAGTCGATTGGTTTTGTTTCACAGATCTACTTACTTATCTTCTCATATCGGAATTGTATTTATTTAAAAATGACAAAAAAAACAAGGCTTTTAGACAAACTTTTTATTTATTTTTTTATAACATTTATTTAATACAACTCAATATTACAATACAATAAATACATAAATCCCTAATCAATGCTTTAAGCTCTGGCCTCGAACATACTAATTACAACTTTTGTGTCTGAGAGATTCTAACTAATATTTAGATACCACTTAGATAGTTTTATAAAAACATTATAATTTATTTATTTATTTTTTCTTGTATCAACAACTTTTACAAAGCCAGTAATAGATACAATCAAACTAAAAACTAAACCTATAAACTAGGAACATATCCTTATATCTATGTCTCCTTTTATTTGTTTTTTAAACAATTCAACTGAAATACAATACCACAATATCTATTAAAATTATTACACAGCCTTATCAATGGAGAATCTTTATAAAGATTAGTTCTAGGTGCATACATAAATAACAAATCTGTACATCTCGTATTTGCAGTGGCGGATTTGCAGTCTCGGCCGCCCTAGGCCCCAAGCTATCAGCCGCCCCTTTTTCAGCATCCACCATATAGACTACATAATGAAATTACTTTATTGCCAACTTTTATATAGTATACACACCTTGGCCAGTAAATAAGAAAGCCTCAGATCACATGTTTGTTGACCTCAGCTTTGCTTCGGCCGACAATTACATGTGATCTGAGAATTTTTTTACTTTACTGGCCTAGGTACGTAATATACTATTTTTGACACGATTGGGGCCGCCCCTAAATCTGGCCGCCCTAGGCCCGGGCCTACCGGGCCTTAGGGTAAATCCGCCACTGCGTATTTGCCAGACCAACTCTAAAAAGGATTCTTTTTAAAAACTCCTTACTGTCAATGTAAACATTTATCAATTTATAAAGAAAATAATTAATAATATTTCTAATATTTTCTAGTACTCTATTGTACGATTTACATGCTTGCACATACGGGTTATTTAGGCCTATATTTGTATTAGTAATTATTTTGTAAATGTTATTATGGAACCTACTTAGTGTTATATTTACGTATATCACAACAACAATGTTAATATTAGAAATTTGCTTTGTCAGTATTGATTTTTAGTTTATTGCAAAACCAGTTCAGATACAACTTTAGGTCGTCATTTACAAGCCTATTTAATGCATTCACTTCCCCACCTGTGTATACCAAAGCTATATCATCAGCAAAAGTAAAGTACCGCGCCATAAGCCCTGCACATCTTAAATTAAATACATATAGTGAAAAGAATAATGGCCCCAGAACCGAGCCCTGCGGCACACCACAATCACTGGGTAAAATATTAGTACTGAAGCCTTTCGCAGATCTACAAAAATAGTTAAAATAATTGTTTATTATCCAATGTTCTATATATGTAATCCACATAATCCATTGTTGCGCTAGCACTGAGCAATGATATCTTCCACAAACTTCTTCGATTCTCTCTTCGAACGCCTCTCCTGTCTTTTTACCTGGTTTACAGAAAAATCTTTTGATTTTGGCAGGTGAAGAGAAGGTACTGCATTGCGCTTTAGACTGGGTTCTTTTTTGGATTCGTATTGCAACAATTCATGTTGCAAATTTATTTCATGGTCTTCTGACTTGAAATATTTTGAACAAATTCTCGAGGTTTTAGTATTAAAATGGTCTTTACGGCAACAAGCAGTAACCCACAGTTTTTCAACAATATTGTCTTTGGGAGAAGCATGAAATCTTACAGATTTGTCAGCACGTTTTGTCTGATTGTCATTCAGACAACCAGCTACATCACAACGCATTTTTAATATGTGTAGTTTATAACTAACCTTAAAAATGCTAAAAATCACAAATTAATGTTGTCTTAATCGCTTGCTCAATAATTAATTGTTTATTATACCTCATATAGCTTTTAAAACGACAAAATAATGTTACTATTGTCCACACAAAGTCACACTAACTAATAGTTCAAAATAGTTTTAATAACCTGATTTGTTTTAAGTTTTTTACACGAAAGAGTCTCCAACTTCAACTTAAATGCCACAAATCTCATAAAATGCTGACAAAACACCACGAAATACACGGCAAAATAAACAAAGCTCAAAATATCATGAAAGTTTCCTTTTAAACCGGTAGATTTTAATGGCGGCAACTCTCATTGTGACGTCGACAGGAGCGAGTCAGCTGATAGTGGTGTGCACAATATCATATCTGTTATTCTTTGTATAATGTGTTCAGAAATTGAAGTCATGCATTATGGGACATCACATGTCGTTACGCTAGACACAGTTGCAGTAAATTTTGAAGACCAAAAAAAAAAAGAAGCTTGGCTCACCTTACCTCTGTATTGCTGTAGTGAAAATCTAAGAATGTAGACAATACATTTTTTTGGCGATGGCCCAGTAACCCACTATAAAATAAATATAATATATATTTTAAAAAAAGTTACTTTCACGAAACTTAAATTAAATGTGGATCATGAAACTATTCAGGATCTTACCATGGAAGAGATTCTCCAGATGGTATAGTAGCTATCATAAAATGACTCAGTGATGATCACGTCTCAAAAAGAAAAGATATAGAATATGCCAGATAATTATTTAAAAAAACATAAAGAAAAAATAAAAGTTACTACGCACTTTATTGAGGATTACAAAATTTCGAAGAAGATAAAACAATATCAAGAAAAAAATATCCGGCTTATTAAGTATAGATCAGATAATCGCTTTGCATAAGGAAAGGTTGGTGTACGAAAATATTCTCGTGCTTTTGCAAGAAACTACCAGTCATCGACATCAGTGAAGAAGTGGCAGAAAACGTGCAAGAAAAAGATGTGAAGCGTTCAAAAGGAGAGTGAGTTATTTTGGTTTCCAACAACTTCTTGTTAACGGATGTTATTACTGCGCTCAGCAGTTTGAGGTAAATAATTAAAGGAAGATAGGAGGAAATAGATTTCTACCAAGAGACTCTAAACTTCCGTACCTGACTGGGAAACGATGCTAGCTTTCAAAACAAAGTGAGATTTCGGTATTATAGTATTTTTTCAAATATGTAAAGGCTAAGTTGCTATAATTCTAAGAGGTTCGTTTCCATTTTTCTATGTATAAGTATAAGTAACTTAAGTTACTAGTTTACTTTTTGTATAAAAATTGTAATTATGAGAAAATATTTAGTGCTGTCATGCTTTAATCATATGGCTAAATATTATAATAGCTATTCAATTAAAACCAGATGCTAAAATTGATCTTTTTTTTTGGATTGAAACAGGATATAATATGAGGTTATTAATAATATTCTCATTAATCGCGTTAAAGTGAGCTGTACCTGAGCAATTGTAAATATTTTAACATTATTAGCCCTAGTGGAATAAACTAAATTAAATATTATTTATTGGTATCACACAACTTTTGGTTTTAGGGATGCGATGGTAGTTACTACATTAGATACAGGGACTTCTCTGCTAGCCGGTACCATTATTTTTGGAATACTTGGCAACTTGGCTAGCAAGATGAATGTGGATGTTTCAGAGGTCGTAAAGTCTGGTGGTACCGGGTTAGCATTTATATCGTATCCTGAAGCTATTGCTAGATTTGAAGCCGTACCATGGGTGAGATATTTTATATCGTTACTTCATTTAATTCAACATGAATATAGTGTACAGTTTTTGCATTATAATAGCAAAACACAATCTTAGCAGTTGATCATCATAAGAAGCAGTGATTAAAATTTTATTGTTGTAATGATTTTCCTGATAATGTTTACATGATTAGCAAATTGCACCTAAACGTTCAAATTTGTGTTTTATAATTTATTATTATGGTGAAAAATTATAAATTGTGAGTAATTTTTAGCCAGTACTCTTGATTATGCAAACACCGTCTATTAGAATATCTATAGACGGTGATGCTAATATGGTTGGCGAAACGCATGTTAAGTGCCGATGATTCATTTTGGTATTACGCTGTAAAATATAGACTGACCGCTATATGCCAAATGTTACAAAATGACAAAACCTTTTTAAGTAAAAAATTGTGTAGTCAATCATTGATTAACATAGTTGATCAATTGAATTTTATAAAGGATTTTTTCAAAATAATTTCTGGCCTAAATATACTGGTAATGTTGGGAAAAAACGCTTAACAAGTTTTATATTATAATGTTTAATTTGCAGCAGCCGTCTCACAGATGTTTCTTTCTGATTATTATACTTATGAACTCCCAACAACTTACAATAGAGAGAAAATAAAAGCAACAAATAAACCTAAAATTTAAATTAAATTTAGGCCGCTCAAAAATTTACACTCATGTAAATATTAGTTGAAGTAAATTCTGAGCATTTCTGTGGTTATACAAGGTGTCACCTAATATTAACTATTAAGTACAAAAATTAAAGAATGATTGCTGGACCGATTTGAAATTAAAAATTTCATGTAAACTTATAACTTAAAATGCTTGGTTTCCATATACAGGTTGCTAAATTTTTATTTTCTAAATCGAGAAAAGATTGAGATATACACTAAATTCTGACTAGTTATTGTGGTATAAAAATGTACATTTCAATTAAAGGGATTTTTTTTAACGCTATTGGAGCTAGGTATGCCTCCGTCCCGAAACAATTTTAAAATGAAAATTACTGTGCTTTTGATTTTTTTTTCAATATTATTATTTTATTAATGATAACTACTCAACTATAGACAGAAAACTTCTCTTTTATTTTTGTCGTATATCTTACTATTTCGAAGTAATTATTAACCAAAATAGTAATTATACACCACCCTCCCGTAGACCGCTTTTTTCATAAAAATATGTATGCATCTAATTAATAGCAAAGTTTTTAAATTTATATATTTTTATATCACACACGTTTCTATTTACTCTGAAAACTTCGTTGGATTAGCTTTTAGATACATTATTTTTAAACGATAATTATAAAAATTTTAACACCTGGAATATCGAAAACGAAGCATATTAGGACATACATTTATACCAGCCTTTCTACTTAAAATTGCTTTAGGAATATCCTATCAATAATATTAAGTAACACACGGTATAAATATTTTTTTCTGGTATACAAACAATTCTCATAAAAATCCATTTGGCGGATAGGAGCTCAATAGTTTTATTATAATTTTAATTTGCTTTAGATGAGTTTAGATGCGGGTAATAATCTACCCAAAGAGGAGCGATATCCGTTAAACGATTTATTCCCGAAACCTAAGAAACAAACAAAATTTCGGCTAGCAGCAATATTGATTTTATGACGTTATTATTGGTTAACCCATTTGAAAAAAAAAGCTATTCTTTTTAGAGTGTTGCTTGGAGAAAAAATGAGACTAGCATTAAAGTACATGTGGTACATTTTAGAGCCTGATAAATTACAATATTTTAACCTGCAATTTTTGCTATTAATGTGGCCTAATAAAGAGACACAAATGTCAATACACTATAGCAATCAGCAGCTTTAAAGAATTAAAAGCTTTCAAATTTAATCTTGTAGTTAATGTGAATGTTTTAATATTAAATGTAGGTTGCATGCATTATTTTGTTTACGACCAGTCATAATAATGAAAAATAATAATTACTTAAATTCTCAAAATAACTAAGTGAATAGTAACTATAAACTGACAGAACTAATGCATTATAAATCTATCAGAGTCATGGCAATCTTTGATATTGGTTGAATATTGCTGTAAGCGTGCATTTTATTGGGTATATTTATATCTATAAGGGAATAGTATATTTTATTACAAGTCCGGAAACTAGGCTTTTCCGGTGCGCGCACGACAGTTTCTGGTATGAGGCGTAGCCGAACACCGGCAGTCGTGCAAGCGCGGGATTAGTATATTTCATTACCAGTCACAGGAAAAGCTGTTTCTGGACGTGTAATGAACGATATTTTTCATAATACCTCTCTGAAATCAAAACTTAAACATAAAATTATTATAATTTGACGTATCCAAAATCATGTCATAATACATTTTGTATTAAAATGTAAGCAAACGTCAAACTTGCAAGACAAGCAAGACAGGTATTTATCTAATATTCATCAAGCGTTGCTATGGAAATGTGTTTGTATGCTTTTTTGTAATTGAATAGATAGCTCTAATTTTGATGTATTTGTGACAAATAAGGTCAGAATAAATAAAATACTTTTACTTAAAATTAGACTATTGACGCTAAAATGTACTAGATTAATTTTGTAGACTGCATCGCTGTTTAATTTTGACGCAATTTATTATACTTTATGCTTATTTTGTGACTAAATAACTGCAAATTTAGCACTTAAAGTTAGGGACCGGGAAAACTTTTCCCGTGCGGGCGCACCGGAAAGACTTACTTTCTTTGCTCTACAGAGACGTCGAAAATTATAGTTTTCAGAGAGGTATTATGAAAAAGCTGTTTCTGGACGTGTAATAAAAGATCTTTTTCATAATACCTCTCTGAAATCAAAACTCAAACATAAAATTATGATTATTTTATGTATCCAAAATCATGTCATAATACATTTTGAATTAAAATGTAAGCAAACGTCAAACTTGGAAGACAAGCAAGACACAGGTATCTATTATTATCAAGCGTTGCTATGGAAATGTATTTGCATGCATTATTGTGATTGAATAGGCAGCTAGTTTTGATGTATTTGTGACAAGTAAGGTCAGAATAAATAATAGTATATTGTGTACCTAGTAGGAAAAGCAAAACATTCCTGGGCGCCTCGTCCAGCAACACAGAAGTCCAGGAATGTGCTTTTCCTACGAGCTGCATATGCTATTTTTTTATTCGATCGGAACTAATTGGAATACGTACTTATAAAAATAGAGCCAAATATTACTTTAAATAAAAACGGTGTTTTAAATTTAAACTCAACATAATATCAAGTTTTGAATCGAGCGAGCTTGATGTGTATTACGTACCTATGGAAACTACAGCTAAATGTTACTTTTGATAAACGTCAGATCTGACAAACACGGCCTTTGAATAGGACAAAAATTTAATATTTCCGTCCTAGGACAAAAAGGTAATATTCCCGTACAGTTATTGCCTATTCCCGTAGAGTTATTGAATGTTGCCAAGGAAGAATACAATATATAGGAATCATGACTTTTGCGGTGAGAAAACACATCTGAAAGGTGTAGTTTTTCGTCTGATCGGATAAAATAGTATATTATTTTATATGGAGGAAAAGTGATACTTTTTATGGCGCGCTCGTGTTTAACAGCCGAACGGAGTGAGGCTGTTAATAGAGAGCAAGCCATGAAAAGTAACTTTTCCTCCAAATAAAATATGCTGTTTTTTCTTCTTTCTTCAAATGTCAACAAATTAATGCAAAAACATATCTTTTTAATAGTAATAGTATCTAATTATTATTAAAGATAAGTGGGTTCGCAAGGCGGCTTAGACCGGTGTCGGTGAATAGGCACAGGTTGTTGCTTTAGTAATGTAACATAACGCTGTCAGTGGACACTGTCAACAATAATTATTTTTTTAAGATTGCGTCTCCGATTGCGTTTTAATTTCGTATTGATAAGCAGTTATTGAGTAAGTTCGATTAAATAATAACCAATTTGTTCCTAAATTAGTGATTTTTAGAAATGCAGTCACAAATTGAGTGATAAATACAAATTGTAGTTTAATAAATCTTGAGTTGTTGACGCTTATTTTATTGTCTGTTTGTATTGTATCTATGTTGCTATGACAACACTTTTACCTCCGCCGGCGGAAAAGTGAAAAGTAAAGCTCCGGCGGAGGAAAAACGAAACTTCACGGCCGCCTACACAGTCGAGTAATGACGGATTTACTGACGTTTGAAGAAAAAATAATTTTACTTAAAACGTAGACTATTGACGCTAAAATGTATTAAATCAATTTTATATACTGCATCGCTGTCTAATTTTAACCCAATTTATTATAATTTATGCTTATTTTGTAACTAAATAACTGCTTTAGGACTTGAAATTAGGGAACGGGACACTTTTCTCGTGCGCCCGCACCCGAAAATTTTTCACGTGCGGGCGCACCGGAAAGACATACTTTATTTGCTCTACGAGACGTCGAGAATGATAGTTTTCAGAGAGGTATTATGAAAAATGGATTTACCCATCTTCTTGGAAAGTCGTTCGAGTGCAACTTGTTCCAAGAAAGGCAATAAAACCACGCACTCACACTATCGCCTCGCCTTTCTTCAAATAATGTCTAAAGTAATCAAACGTGTAGTTAATCGGCAACTACTCAAGTACCTCGAGACCAACAGAATAATTAGCGATAACCAATACGGCTTTCGCAAAGAGAGATCGACGGGAGACGTATTGGCCTATGTCACTTATGTATGGAGTAGGAAAACTGAGGACTACGGCGAATCTCGAGCGATTGCGTCCACGCATTCCACAGAGTTTGGCATGACGGATTGCTCAACAAACTGCCGTTCTTCGCTCCTCTTAGAAGCTTGGTACGCTATTTCGCAACAAAAACTGTATACACCGCAGTAGCTGCTCTTGTTCTACAAAGCGTGAATAAGATCGTCCCAAGAATATTGCTTACACATCTGTGGTGCCGCAACTAAGAACACCTGAAAGCTGCTGGATTCCATTCATAAGAAACCTGCGCGTCTCGTAGGCGAGCCTGAGTTGACCCGGGTTCTGGATAGTCTGGAAAACCGCAGACATGTGGCCGAGATATCCTTGTTATACAAATATTTTCATGGCAGATGTTCCGAAGATTTGGTCCGCCTCATCCCGTCTCCGGCAACGCCTGTCAGACAGTCACGACAGACGGCAAGAGCGCATCCATTCGTCGTAAAACTGGAAACACTTACTATGTGGGGGTATGGAACCTTCGGCAAAATGCACTAAAACGGAGTTTTAATAACATTACCGAAACAGAAGTTTTGCACTCGACGCGCGTCTCGCTAACCAAAACTTAATAAGATATATTAGTATAGACAGTTAAATATTATAGAATCCTGGATCGTAATGAGTCGAAATCGCCTCAATCGCCCCCTAACAGATGCACAACTATTAGATTTAACAGAGGCCGGATTATCAGACATTGAAGGACTTAGCGACGCCGAATTCAATGAGGATGATGGCTCTGAAAGAAATTCTGTTGCTAAAGATATACTACATGTCACTGGCCTTTATTACATATTGTACGTAACGTATACATATTTTACCTTGTAAAATAACTGGAAATGCTAGTGATTGATGACGAGGAAGAAGCTGAAGAAGCTGAACAGCTGGAACAACCCGAAACTGAACCTGTTCCTAGCACATCTGTAAAAACTCCACCAAGGTAGAAGAATGCCAATATAGATGACTATTTGGAACCAATGATCTTTCAAAGAAAAAGGTTATATCGTGGCAACAAAAATGTATATTACCTCACAAATAAAGTGGCCCATTTGAGAAGAAGAGGCGGTCGTTGAGTTAGAAAGTCCGGTGTTTTTACAGATGATGTTTTTCAAACTATGATGGATAATGCAAATCTCTATGCTGTACAACAACAAACTCTCTTTACTCCTATAACGGTGCAAGAACAAAAACGTTTGTAGGAATACATATCATCATGGATAATCTACATTATCCAATGATTAAGTTTTACTGGGATCATAAATTACAGATTCCATTGATTTCCGATAATATTGCTGTCAATAGGTTTTATAAATTGCAACATGTTCACTTTGTGAATATTAACGAAAAGCCGGACAACAGTGACAGGTTTTGGAAGGTACGTCCATTATATGATGCAGAATCAGAATTGTGCGTGGACGAGCAACCCAAACAAATCAAACAATACGTCAAAAACAAACCCAAACCGTGGGGAATTAAAATGTTTGCCTTGTGTGGTAGCAGTGGCACCTTGTATGATTTTATATTATATCTAATATATAAAGAATCATTACTGAACTCAACCCACAGCAACTTGAAGTATTCTGCTGGGGTGCTGCAGTGGTACTCAAATTATCTGAACAAATAACGCAATATAGGTTCCAAATATATTTTGGTAATTATTTTTCAAATTACAGCTTACTACAGTACCTCAGGCAAAGGCAAATATATACGACTTGCGCAGCAAGAGCAGACTGGTTTAAAAATCCATCGTTCTCATCCGATATGGAAATGAAGAAAAAATTTCCTGGTTATTCCGAGGAAATTATTAGCCAAGATTAAGGAATTATAATGACAAAATGGTGCGAAAACGGGCAAGTGGTAATGACTTTAAATTATATGGGAGGTGGCAATTAAGACCAGTGCCGACTATGGGATAAAAATAGAAAGAAATTTACAACTCTCACATGGGGGTATTGATAACATGGATTTCCTTATTACCTTGTATCGGACATTTATACGGTCTAAAAGTGGACTTTGAGACTGTTTGCTTATGCCATAGATATAGCATGCGCAAACAGCTGGATCGAATATAAAGAAAAAGCTGCTACCTTGGGTGTATAGCTAAGAGGGATATTCTAGATTAACTTTGCTTTAGAGCCTAGGTTGCTGAAGTTCAAATCTTGGGAAAAAAAAACTTCAGTTGCTGCGTCCAACAGCTGATAGTCCAGGTTCTTCAACACCAAAATCTTTAAAAGTAAGACCAGAAAATAGACCGGTGGCCGAAGTTTGCTTAGACAGACTGGACCATTTGCCAACAATTGATCAAAAAGACTTTACATCAAAGTGTAAAATATTAGGACGATCTTGAATTTTGTGCCTAAAATGTAATGTTCATAGTGTTTTACAAAAAAAGTAATTGTTTTTCGATATATCATACAAAATACTGGTTTGGTTTAATTTATCTTTTTATATCATTGACTTCCAATGTACGCAAATGTGTACAGGGTGTCCCATTTTCGTAGGTTTTATGGGGTTTCACCCATATGGAGTAAAGATAGAAGGATGCGGTTTTCAGGACACACTGCTACTTTTTTGTGAAACGAAAGGTGACACAAACAGAATTTTCATGGCCGCCTTCGTTCTTGAGATACAGGGCGTTTTTGAAAATGTTGCATTTTCAAGCACCCCTCGTATCTCAGCTGCCTGATAACTTATCATAAAGGCAAAAAGTGCTTCTTATATAACTTTTTACGTAGAATCCAGTGCCACATTCAGAATAAGTATGCGGGGTCAGGTCAAAAAGTTATCGGACCCTACTTTATTTTTTTTAATGGGACACCCTATATATTATTTTTTCATCTTTTTCCTCTCACCGAGAGCTTTTCCAAAACATAACATAGTCTATATTTATTTTAATAAATAACGTGACAAAATTCATTTTTTATAATTTTTTTCGTATAGTATGCGGTCGTGGGTAGCCATGATAACGCAAATAAAAAAATCATCATGCCATCATTACTACTGTCATTGTTGGCGTTACTGATATTTAATTTTTTCCCGTACTTAGGTAGTTAATATTTATTGTTCTTCGTTGTTATTATTGTTTGATTTGTTTTTTTAATATGGCCCAAAACAAAAAATTTGAATACCTTAAGAAGTATGATATGAATACCTGCTTCATATTATCTGATGAAAACGCAGATCAGGCGGCAGAGCTTTATTTGAACAGGTCAGTTAATCTTTACCTTCTTGTATTTTTAAATTAGTTGTTCTCCTTATTTTGTCATAGATATTCCGAAAGAAGACAACCCGAAAAAAATATATTTCAAAAAATAAAATCCAATCTTTGCCAATATGGATCTTTTAGCAAACCTCGACCTCGAGTCTACAAGAAAGAGAACGATGGATCTGAGGTCAATGTTTTAGCCCTTGTTCAAGCAACTCCTGGAATCTCGTGTAGAAAAATAGACGAAGAGGTGGGTGTACCCAAAACAAGAGTGCAAAGAATTTTTAAATAACACAAATTCAAACCTAACAAATACAAGGTTGTTTATCATCTGCACCCTGGGGATGCTGAGCGTAGATTGGAGTCCTGCAATTGGTTTATAAATATGATAGCAGAAAATATTAATTTCGAAAAAAGGATTATTTAGGCACATTTTACAAGTTCGGGAATTTTTAATAGACATAACTCGCGGTTTTGGAATCAGGAAAATAACCACGTTATTTTTCCTAGGGAACGTCAGGGCAGGTTTGGATTTAATGTTTCCTGCTTTATTCTCAACAGAAAAATAGTGTACCGAATTTATGAAGAGAATCTAAATTCCAATGGAATATCCTAGAAGAAAACACAATGAGAATTTTGGATGATATTCCGCTGGCTCAACTAAATGGTAAATGGCTCCAGCCCACAATGGCAGAATAATTCAAAACTGGCTTAACGAACATTTTCCCAGAATATGGATAGGAACAAGGGCCTGTTCGATGGCCACCACGATCGCCGGATCTATCAGTTTTAGATTTTTTTTATGGGGCTATCTAGAAAATAAAATTTATGCAAGGCCATACGAAAACATACAACAATTGAGAATGGCCACGGAAAACGCTTTTGCTGAATTACAAAGGCAATAATTTATATTAGAAAATGCATTAAAAAGAATTTATAAACTTTGCACAACATGTAGGAGGTATAATGGTCAGCAATTTGAACAATATTTGTGATTTGTTTTTCATTAATTATTCAATAAATTTGTTAAGCCAGTGTCAGCTATTTTTTTTTTGTAATGTAATGTTATCATGTCTACCCAGGACCGCCTACTATACGAAAAAAATGATAAAAAATGAGTTTTGTCACGTCAATTATGAAAATAAATATGAACTATGTTATGTTTTTGAAAAGCTCTTGGTGAGGGGAAGAAAATGAAAAAGTAATATATAGGGTGTCCCATTAAAAAAATAAAGTAGGGTCCGATAACTTTTTGATCTGACCCCGTATATTTATTCTGAAGGTGACACTGGATTCTACGTAAAAGGTTATATAAGAAGCACTTTTTACCTTTTCAATAAGTTATCAGGCAGCTGAGATACGGGGGGTGTTTGAAAATTCAACATTTTCAAAAACGCCCTGTATCTCAAGAACGAAGGCGGCCATGAAAATTCTGTTTGTGCCACCTTTCGTTTCAGAAAAAAGTAGCACGGTGTCCCGAAAATCGCATCCTTCTATCTTTACTCCATATGGGTGAAACCCCATAAAACCTACGAAAATGGGACACCCTGTACATAAAGAAAACTGGCTTACTGGCTAACGAAAAACTGTTTATTTCATAAATTTACAAAAAGATCAAAGAGTATATGTGCAAAAAAGCCATTTTTTGTTTTAGAAAATTGGAATTCATGAGCGAAAGGGTTAAAGTGCAGGTATGCCTACTAAATCAAGGTGTAGAAAAATTAATTACTGCGAAAAAACAGAAATTATTTTGGGAGCGAAAAAATTATAAAACGTACAGAGAAGCAGAGGGTCTATTTCACATTACGGCAAAAAAAACTCATAACACAATAACTACATTTAAATCCTTCAAGAGGCGCAATTTTATTACAAAAATGCGGAAACCCCCAAATTTTTATGAAAAGAAAACGAATAAACTAACCTCAAAAACCCACATTCCCTAACCCACACTAACCAAATCTAATACAAACTATACAAACGACATAAAAAATCAACCACATTTCTGATCACTATGATTCCATAAAAATTGTAAATTTTGTTTTATCATTTTTCCTAAAAACATTGTCTTCACCAATATTTATCACTCTCGCCTTTCTATTTTGATAGCTCTAATATAAAAGGTCGCCAAACAGCCAATTTTTGCACCAAACGCCGGAAATGACAGACCAGTCCGAGCAAAAGTCAGAATTGAAACATCAAGATACAAATACAAAACACAATAAATCAAGGATAATCTCACAATGGACCATAGAGGAGCTGCATAACGAGGTAAAACAACAACAATATACTTAAAAAAAACTCGAACAAATGCTCCCATTCATAATGTAATGAAATTGAAAAGCTCTGGAAGACAACTGCGGTAATAACAACAAAGACTGACGAAAATATCGGGGAAAAATAAAAGAAAGAAGGCAAAAACATGATTGGCCAAAGAACAGCAATATTTTCTAAGAAAAAGACAAACAGTAAGGAAGATAATGATAGAGCTACAGACATACGAAAGTAGAGGAATATGTAAAATGTCGGAAATAGACACAGAAACTAATAAGAGGAAAGAAAAGAGATTATGAACGAAAAAAATAAGAGGCAATGGGAATAGGTCAATCTAAGCCAGGCTAGCGAGAATTTTGAGACCGGACTCATTGGAGAAGAGAGGTTATAAGCTCAGATCCAGTGAACATAAAGGCCACAAGACGAAGAACTATTTAGAAAATGGAAAGGATATTTTAAAGATCTTTTAAACGTAACACAGGAAGGACGACCTAAAGGTGAAACTTACATTACAGGGGATAGCAGTTATAGAAATCTCCTTTGAGGACACGTAAAAGGTATTAACGAACTGGAAGCACATGGCCCAGATGCTGATTTTCTAAAATATGGCGGAGGTGCCCTTCATAGTTATATCCTTATGTAGCGAGAAGGAAGAATACCAGCAAGATGAACCCAGAAAAAAGGGAACAAATCCAAATGCTTCAACTACAAAGAAATCTCACTGATAAACATTACATATAAAGCACTCTCGAATATTATGCAAGTTAACACCACATGCGAAAAAATTACAAAGCCGGATTTAAGGCACCCTGTTCAACTACAGACCAATATTTTCGCTGAGACAGCTCTTGGGAAATAGATCAGTGTATAATAGGATTATACATAGGTATTCTTTAGCATACAGAGAAGCCAAGTACCAAATGCGATGGCAGAATTCTTATTTCAAACAAGCTCATTCAGATCGCCAAAGCCCGCGTGGAGGGTGAAAAATCTAAAGTATGAATAAATAATAGTGTGTATTGTTTTGAAATACACACTGAGAACAAAGAGATGCCTTACCATCATTGCTTTTTAACCTCGTCTTACAAAAGACCGTGAGATCAGCCGAACTGTTAACATCTAGAGATCCTGCTAGCATATGCAAATAATTATCCCATCTAAACCGTAGGATGCATTTACACCAAGAAGGAAAAACAACAAGTAACGTGAGTTTGAAAGTCAATAAGGAGAAAACGAAATATATGTGTATAAACAGAATGTGACGAAGAGGGCAAAATATGGCAGTAAACACTTTTAATGTTGAATGAGTCTAGTATTTTAAATATCTCGAACCTATAATCACTGCTGATAACGACGTCGTTGAAAACCAAATGTAGATTTCAATCTGCAAACTGCTGCCTATACGCACTTAACTGTCTTATAAAGTCGTCAAAAAACCTAATTGTAACATCAAATATCAAAATTTATAAATCTATTGCCGTACCGAGAATAATATGTGGGCGTGAAACGTGGACAATAACCTTAGTAAACGAACAAAAGATGCTTTGATCGAAAAATGCTCAGAAGCATCTTCGGGGCTAACAACGAGAACACAAACCGGTATCGTATTAAAATGAATATCGAAGTTCAAGAGCTTTACAGTCAGAGTGATATTGTTTAAGTGACTAAATCTCAACAGCTGATATAGAGAATACACGTTTCCAGCCTTCATAATGAAACACTTTTAAGACTGGCGTGAGTGAAGGTTCCAACAGGAAAAGGATCATTCGGACGACAAGGAAAGAGATGGAGAGATGGTATGGTATGGTAGGTAGAGGGGGCGTTCGGCAAGATTTGCCCTTCAACAAGTCTATCAAAATTGATACTTTGTGTATACCCTTCTATTTTACACGAAAATTCCTATCTCCTTCGAGAACCTCAGAATATTTCAAGGGTTGAGCTTTTGTAGATCTTGTGTGAGACACATTAGGGTGAGTCTGTTTCTGTTTGCCTGTTGATCTGTAGCCATCCGAAAATCCCACACTAGCCGGGAGTTGATTCTGCTAGATGCTAGCGCTTTTATGGCTGCTTGACTATCTGACAGGATATAGATATTTGCAACTCTTATACCTTTTGTGGGAGTGTTTCCTATAGATGCAGAGATTCGACACCTAGGTTGGTAAATCCCGGATACCATTGCTTCTTTTATCTTTGATCCATCTGAGTACCAGACAAGTGATCTCCTCTCTAGATGTTTTAGTCTTTCTCCTGTAGTATTACGATCTTAATTACCACTTCAAAGGAGCGATCAAAGTGGAGTTTTCTTTCTATTGTATCGGTTGGTTTGATCATCGCCTCAATCTGGATGCCCTTCATTATTTTAAGGTGACTAGTCAGCTTTCCTGACTTCGGTTTTTGTGTCTGAGTGACTCTATACGCACTGGTCCAGGCCTCCTTGTCTATGCATATATGCAGCGGAAGGAGGTCAAATACGGTTTCCAGGGCTGCTGTGGGGCCCGTTTTCATAGCCCCTGTTATACTCAGACAGGCGAGCCTTTGTATTCTTGTTAGCTTTCGCTGTGTTGTTATTTCCTTTGTTTTTACACACCACACCAAGATGGTGATAATCAGACCCCCAAAAAAATCAATTTCCCGTCTGACCTGTGTTAATGGAGGACAGTACCGATTTGGTAAAAGTTATGCAGCCAGCCAAGATCCACCCAGGAATATGGATGGATCTTGGTTAGCTGCATACCTATTTTCAAATCGAAACCACGGTAAAAGTAAATATACGGTAGGCTCACTGGAGATAAGTTTCGAATGTCGCCGACAGCGTTTGGCGTCGAAGCGAATCCGGATCAATCTGGTTCTTGACCTGCGGTGGCTCTGCTACGAGGGACAGTGAGTGTGCAAATGCCTTGAAATTGTGTGCTGTCGCGTCGCGTTGTCTCATGTATCAAATAATATCCGAAGAAAGCGCATCAGCGAATACGTTGGGCCCGACAGATTGCTCGCGGCTGCAGGTGTGCGGCGGCTTTTGCGTTTGATGTAAAAAACATCGAAACGATTTTGCTGAGTGTCTCTACCCGATATTCGTAATACTCTGTCGATACTGTCCTCCGTCAATAGAGACCAAAGTTTAAATTAATTTTTGCCAGAATCGTCTGTTTTCAAACATTATAACTAGAGCAAAGCTTCCTATTTCATAACAAATAATATTATACTGTTTTAGCTCTTTGCGATCCTATTCTTCGTAATGTTGTTTGTCTTAGGAGTAGGAAGTCTGGCAGCTATGCAAGGATGTGCATTTACAGTGATTATGGATGCATTTCCACACTTAAAAATCTGGCATGTATCTTTAGCTACAGCAATTGGTGGATTCATTATTGGGCTGGTATATATAACACCTGTAAGTAATTGTAACGATATATTTACATTATCAACACTATATAATAATTCATACTTAAAAAATTATAATTTGAGCATTTTAAAGAAATAATAAATTCGGATATATTGGAAATATAAGAAGAATTAGAAGTTTCCCAAAAACGTGCCTATTTTTGTTTATGTATATATCAATTTAAGAGAAAAAAAGAGGAGCATATTTATAAAATTCATTGCACCCAAACCTGTACACAGGTCTAGAGATAAACCTGTCAGAATATGACCTTGATTCATTTTTCCATTGTGATTACATTACATTAATGATTACATAGTTTAGGTTAGTGTGTTTGAATTAGACATACTATTCTGTATTAAACATTTTTTTTTAGGGTGGTCAATGGATCTTCACCATGATAGATTTTTACGGTGGAACCTTTGTATTTTATTTTATGAACATTATGGAAGTTGTTTCTGTATTGTGGTGGTACGGTTAGTATTTTCAAAGGGATTTAAGACCTCATAATAAAGTAACCGGGACTAAAAAGGTTTTATTTAAGTTTATTCCAGAAATTCCATTTAATTACATGATTAGAACTATTCTGGTAAATAAAAATATTCTACCATAACTACCGTACAAAGATTTATAAGTGATAAAATTTGGCACACTTTACATGAGAATGAAATTATGGATTTCTTGGAACGTAATAATAATTGAAAAAGGTTTTTTTCATATTTAAAAAATAAATCCCTATAAATTCATAAAAGTCTTAGTACTGAGAAATGTTAGAAATTAAGATCCAAGGAATTAAAAATACATTGATGATTCATTATCTACTTAAACAAAATATGTCTAATTATTTTTTTATTTTAGGTTTAGAAAACATTTGTCAAGATATTGAATTTATGACAAAAAGGAAGCCTGGGATATATTGGAGAATTTGCTGGTGCCTTCTGATTCCAGTTGTATTGTTTCTTGTGCTGGTGTATTTTCTAGCCACCTTCGAACCCCTGCAGTATGAATATAAAGATTATCCTACGAGAGTAATAGGTAAATATCATACCAAAGTATTGAACCAGTTTTATCCACAACATTTATTTCAAAAATAACATGAAATTTGCATTATTCATGACAAGGGTTAAGATATATAGTTATAAGTAAGTGTTGGTTTTCCTATAAATCCGTTCTGTTTCAATTTCTAAAAATGTATTGGTTGGATAGAGATTTACAATTTTAACCTTGTCTTTTTACTTTCTTATATCCTCTAATTTTAAAACGATTTAACAAAAGTTTTGATACGAATTATTCGATTAAACGGTTATAACTTATCCCTATTTTGTGGTCCCAGGATATCTCGGTTTATTTTAAGTGGTAGGTCTTCAGATTTGTGGAGTATTTATTCTCACCTTTATTTTTGCCTTTTCCCGATTGCATTTTTTGACATAATTGACTAGGTAAGGGGCCATCCATAACCAATGTCACATTAATTTAGTCAATTTTTTACCCGCCCCTCTTTGCTACGTTTTCTTAGGCTTCTATTATTAGCCTCCGTAAAATATTTTACCACTCTAACCTACAAATAAATCATATGTTACTTAAGCAGTCCTCAAACTATATATGTAAATATAGGAGACCAAGAATAGCTAGGCTACTCTATTATCTTGTTCAATTTACATAGGCGGCTTACACTGCTTCTGGCCTTAGAATAAAAATTGCTCTGTGATGTTAAGCAGTCATCAAACTATATATGTAAATATAGGAGACATGGGCGTAGACAGGATTTTTTCTCAGGGGGGGCGAACCGTAGACAAGGCCGCAATAGTGGCACTTGGTGCGGAAAATTTTGGGAGGACAATCCCAATTTTTATACAAAAGTCATGAGTCGGTTAAATTCCCAGGGGGGGCCATGGCCCCCCCTGGCCCCTCCCTGTCTACGCCCATGATAGGAGACCAAGAATAGCTAGGCTACTCTATTATCTTGTTCAATTTAAATAGGCGGCTTACACTGCTTCTGGCCTTAGAATAAAAATTGCTCTGTGATGTTCGCGTTACTACTTGCAGTAAATACTGAGATTCGTGCACATGTTGAGCCGTCCGCGCCCCGTTCATCTACTGATAATTCTATACTAAATCAGCATTCTCAGTATCCAGACATCTAGGCATCTACTGCAACATCATCAATTTCAAAGTGTAAACTGCCAAACAACAACAAGAGTTTTTGCATATTACTCAAAATCAGTATCTTTTTCCAGGATATGAATCTTGAGTTTTATTTGTGAATGTAGATGTTCATGAGATCAGATTAATATTGTCAGTTCGTGACTCAAATGAGACATTTTTCTCTGCTCAAATAAAGGCACTCCCTTTCTGGTGCATTGAAAAGAATAAATAATACATTTAAATAAAAATTACACACCCGTATTTAAGATTTTCGTTTGGTCTATGGTAAGCGTTACAATGGACTCTACGAAACTTATTTAATTTCATAAATTTTCGCAGTGAAAGCCGAATGTTTACTGCTACGAATGGTTATATACACTCCTCGTTAAAACTAGCAACAAAAGACTCTACAATTGAATATTACATGAACCACCTAACAGATTTCAGCGATCTTTTTTTTTAACGTTGATTGGATTGTGCGAATTTTGGTGAAAATTTACTGTAAAACAATTTTATTGATATAGAGAGTGGTATTTATACTAGTGATTTTTATTGGTAAATATGAAACACCCAGTAAGGGCGAACTGGCAATTCTCGCAACTCTCAACAGAAATCATTCTATAGTCTAGTGTTTAGCAGCATTTTCTTTTTTGGTTCATCTTTCTATCTTAATTATTAATGGAGCCGACGAGATTTTTCGCACTAACCAAAAAACTACGACTTGTACGTGTAAAAGCCAGTTTTATTGAATAAAATTATTAACAAGGCACCATAAGCATTCAATCACTAAAGGGTGTTTCCACCTTTTGCCGCAATTACGGCCCGATAACGTCGTGATAGGTCAAAAAAATCACTTCTTGCACAATTTGATGCCAAATTTCATTTAACCTCTCTGCAAGTTCATTTAAGAGTCATGACACACACAGCGGTTCTCGACGAATCGGCTGCCGAGTCGGCGACCATGACACACAGAGCTGTTTTTGCCGCGGCGCGGCTCATGCATCAGATGACATGCCGAGGCGGCTAATAAGCAGTCAATCACCACCGTGTGTGTTCTTCCCCATTTGCAAAGTATATTATACGCGCCGAGTCGACGTCCGACTCGTCAGCCGATTCGGCAAAAACCGCTGTGTGTGCCATGGCTCTAAGTCTGCCAGTTGACGTTGCAGAGAGCTCTGCAACTGCCCGCTATATTCCATAAATGTTAAATGGGGTAAGATTCGGGCTGCCTGGAGGCCAAGCCAATTCATTCTTGCAATGCCGACTTCCTCCTGATGTTTTTCTACTATTCTAGCTACATGTGGCCGAGCATCATCATGCATAAAAATAAATGGTTTGAAAAATAAATAATGCATATGGAACAATTTGCGGATTTATAATGTGTACGATGTACCTCTGAGCTGTGAATCTTCTATCATTTGACGCCACGAGCTCAGTTCGATCCTCCCATGAAATGCCTACCCACACCATAACTAATCCACTGCCATAATTCACAGCAAGTATAAGGTTGCATTAGTCGCATCTCTCTCCTAGTCTTCTGTATAGCATATCTCGTCTATCGTATTCTTACGATAGAGCCGATAGACGAGATATGGTATTCTAGACTTTGCCTTTCTTCCGAATGGCAAAATCTAGAATCGTCCGAGAATACTAACAGCTGTCAAAAGCAAAATAATGAAATTATAAAGAGGTGGGAAACAAAAAACTATATATATCTCCAAATACAGCCAAAAATCTAAAAATACACGATTTTCAAAATCTAGAATCGTTCGAGAATAATACATAGCTCAGTCCATAACTTGCCAATTAACATGCGCACGCGCTTATTCTAGGGGTTTCCTTATGTCACAGAACATTAACAATAAGCTGGAAGGTTCACTCTAAACCCCTCCGTCAGCATTTCCCTCCTTGCCCCTCGTGGAATCGGGTGAAATGCTGGCGTCTCGCCTTTGTAAGCGCTAAATCAAAAGTTCCGACTGAGAGTGCATAGTCTCTTGTTAATGTTCGGTGCCTATGTGTTGTTTGGTAATCGTAGATCCAGTGGATGCGTTTTCAGCAAGACATCTTGTAATTATAATTTTACTTACTTTCCGGTTGTAGCGTTTAAAAAAATATAGCATCGTATCAAAGTACTGTTTGTGAACCTCGTTCTTAAAGTATAAAGATAAATATATCGGCTTTGTCTCAAATTTGTTTCTCAATGACGCTCGACCTTGTCATCTTCTATTTTTTTTCCGTTTCATTAAAACGGCGTAATATACGGGAAAACTTAACGTGAGATAGGTACATGGTACATCAAGCACTTCAGCTAAGCTGGTTTAAGTATAACACTTTCACTTTCCGATAAACTGTGATTTCTGAATAGAACTGGGTTAATTTTTTAAAGAAATAAGCAGAAACACTCAGGATTCTTTATACAAATTCACTACTCAATGGTAGGTGAAAACTTGACACTAGACCGTTTTTTATTCAACGAAGAACTGAGTAAGGATAAAGTGAGAAAAACCACTGTATCTCCACTGATCAGTAAGATAAAAAGGTGAACCAAAAATTAATTGCTACTAAATGATTAGACTCTAGAGAGATTTTTCTCGAGAGCTGCTAGAATTACCAGCTCACCCTATAGGCTGTTTTAGATTGGCTGTAAAAATCCATCCTGTATATCAATAAAATTGTTTTACAGGTAAACGATCGATTCTTACTAACCACCCTCTTCTTACTTACAACCGACTAACCCACATTAAACAAAGGTCGTCGAAATTGGTTGGGTAGCTCATGAAATATTTAACAGTAAAGTTTTGATACATTCTGCATTATTCGCTAATTTTGACAAGAAGTGTAGGCTGTTGCGAATGCGTTATTTAATAGACTTACCGAAATCATTTGGACGAATTATTTAATCCGATTATATACTGATAGTTCTAATTTTTGTCTAGCGGCAACTATACTATCATGATCTCCTTAAAAGGAACGATTGTATAGCATAAGTTGCCAATTCCGAGGCTGCATGATCTTTGAAATGAGACTTCTTTGCTGGGGGGGGCGACAATTTTAGAGCGTTACGAGAATTCCGATCCCGTGAGGGAATTTCGAAGAGTGCGCCAGCGGTGACAGGAGGGGGAATACGCACACGCCTAATTGGGAGACGGCCGGCAGGAAATGGATGCTTAGCTTTGCTTTTTTTTTAAGTCATTTGAGCATGAATCAGATTCAGAGGTACAGCAGAAAGATACCTTCTATTATCAACTGTGTTTTTTTTTACTTTCGAAGGAAAAGTCGTAAGTAGGTGCATGGTTCTTTGATTTAGCTGAGGTTCAAATTATTTTAATTCTTTATGCAGTAGCTTCAATGTCTTGCAATTTGTATAGTCTCTCACCAGAACATGGTGACCTGTACGATTCAGTTCAGCAACCCTGGCTGGTCTCCCACCCATCTAGTTCTTTTTTTGCAGCGCTAGCTTCTTCTACTCTTATTTGTTCCTCTACAATAAATTCAAATCTACAAATTTAGTGAAGTGGGATCTGAATATAATGCAGATCTATGTGACAATAAATCGTGGCAGATGTCATAATGCAACGTCAATTTTGCGTCAGTTGTCTAACTTGGTAACATAAAAATAACGTTTTAAAAACGTACAGATTTTAGTTACAGTCATAGAGTTTGCCAACGTTGCTAATCGCAGATTATCTATACAATGATATGTTTATTGCATAAAAATTTGGGCTTTATTGCAGCATCCGATAGAAAAACTCAATCGACGATAATTGGATGGCCTTAAATTAACACAATTAGACCTTTGAACCTTCAGGTCTTAAGCATGTTTTAAAATGATCCATTATTTTGATACTAGCTGACATTTTATTGCATCCTTTATTTTGCTGCATTATCACATCTGTAATATTTCAGCATGGGGATGGATTTTACTGGCATTTGGCATCCTTCAGCCATTTTTATGGTTTATAGTTGATTTTTGCAGAAGAAAACAGAATTTTGAAAGCAGCAAAGAGGTAAATATTGTGTTATTATTATAATACATAAATTATAATTTAATAGAAGTCAAATTTTCACTACATTTAAAAAACCAGTACTCTGGGCGTTTGTATATAAATTTTTGGATTGAATACCATTTATGCTTATCTTGTATGTTTTTCCACAGCTAATGTCTATTATTAACTAAGTAACTTAATATCAAATTGGTGTCAGTTATTGGTGGTTTTCCTTTAAACGAATTATCCTCAAAAATATTTGATAATCTTGATTTAATATATTCTTTTCCTAATCGAATGTAATGTGTAGTTAAAAACCCCCAATGATATTAAGAATATCCAGTTTATTGAATTTATCCTACTTACGTCTGATTTATAGACTTGGTACTACTAATTACCAATAATGAAACAAATCGAATGAAGAATAACTTATTATTTCAATATGTATGTAGTTTATTTAGTAGCGTCTTTCGACAACTGCTTGCTTTGAACTTTTCTGTTCGGTTCCACGACGAGACATGACGCGACGTTGGTCGAATCGGCAGACTTACCCATGTCTTCGCGGTACACTGAATTGCTACCAACGGTCTCGAAGGTCAGTGGTTAGGTAGTGTTTTGTGATGCGAAGGTTGCTGTATAACGTTTGTAAAACGTTTTTTTTCCTTGATTTAGGGTTAGATTAGGTTAGTTTTGGTTAGTTTTGTTTGGCTGCGCCACAGAGCGAGCGAAGCGAGCGGAAGTCCATGCGAAATAACTTAATTTGAAAAGTTCAAAACAGACCGCTGTCTGAAGATGCTAGCGTTTATGTTGGAATAAAACTTCTTTGGAAGCGCTGTACAGGGTGTTCACCCATAATGCCCCCCCCCCCTTTAACTTTGTTAATTTTTAAGCTACAAAAAAAATAAAAAACAAAATTGCAGGGCTTTTAATGTAGTTTTTGCACACGTAAAAGAAAAAACAAAAAATTGTGCAGTATGCAGGGTAGATCAAAAAGAAACATTTTTTTAAATCTAGCCCCCATTTATTAGTCAATTTTTCGATTTTCCATCAAATTTTAAGGATTTTTAATATAACACACTATATTATGCCTATTCCTAATACTTTAGGAGTTATTGACAGTTGAAGTCGCTATTTTGTTTTGTTCTTTTATTTTTTTATGGCAACAGCCACCTACGAATATAACTTTTTTTTAGCTTTTGAAGTCATTGAGGTGTAAATAGTGAGTTTCCTCAATTCGACCTCATTGCTTCGAGTAGTGCTTTTGTAACTTCTGTTTTAAAAATGATTAAAAGAATTATTATTATAATTAAAAATAGCGACTTCAACTGTCAACAACTACTAAAGTATTAGGAATAGGCATATAGTGTGTTACATTAAAATGCTTAGAATTTTAGGTAGAATCGAAAAATCGAATAAAAAATGGGGGCTAGATTTAAAAAAAAAGGTTCTTTTTGATCTACCCTGTATACTATACAATTTTTTGTTTTTTCTTTTGATGTGCAAAAACTACATAAAAAACCCTACAATTTTATTTTTTTATTTTTTTTTGTAGCTTATAAATTAACAAAGTTAAAGGGGGGGGGCATTATGGGTGAACACCCTGTACCTGGAGAGTAAGCTGGAGAACGTGTTATGAGGACGCGAAAACGAACGTTACAAAATGTCACATACAAAATGTATAAAACTGCGCGGCGAGGTGATCGAAAGTAAAAATGTATTATTAAGGGTAGCTTTTGTTATGCGTAAAAAATAGATAATAATTAAAGTATTTGTCGTAATGCCTTTTCGCCTGTCACCATTAACCTTAAGCCGACCTCCTAAAGATTAAAATTAAATAAAATAAAAGTTCCTTTTGGGGGGAGCGCCACTATAATGAGAGAGACCGATTAAGCGTGCTGTGCGCGTGTACCTATATGATATGTAGGCTATTTTATCTGTTTCCCTTTTGTGTGGATGAAGTTTCACTTCTGGTATGTGGTTCATAAACACACTCGTTTTTTTCAAACTTCAGTATCCCATCTACAAAATTCATATTTGCTTAATTTTTTCAAAATGGCCCCTGAAAATCATCACACTCTTTTCTATAGGTATAATTAAGTTGTGAAGAGTGAATAATAATAATTGTATGCCTTGCTTGACCTTGAGAAAATTGATTTAAATATGAAAAAAAAATCGAATATTCCACAATTTTTTTAATAAATATGCAATATGTCGACTCCTAGCCTTTATAGATTCTGTAACAGCTCGATCAAAATAGTTAAAATTTAAAAAATATATAAAAAATAAATGTATGCAATAAATCACTATACGAATTTTATTTCAGTATAACTCTTTATTCAAGTTTTTGTAAGTTTTTCAGGTGACTTTGATTGGCCATTACTAAAACTGAAAAGTTACAATATTAATTTTTCAAAAATTAGTAGCAAATAACATGATTATATTGCACTGCAAATGTAGGAACACTATTAAAAACATTTTTAATGACTGTCATTATGACATTCGCCGCTACTATTACTGCACGCGGGTGAGTATGCTAGCTGCAATTAGCTACATGAATATCTCATGCTTTCGCACATATTCTTACGGCTGAATCTCTCCAAGTCCCTCAGATCCGACTAAAATTGTCACACGGAGCTCCATTTCAGTAAGCCTTAGTTGGAGGTATTTTGCTTAGGTTAACCAAAACTAACCCCACATTACCCTAAGCAAAATGGCGGTCCCCTAAGCAGTTTTTGTACTGCGACGACATTTTTGAAGATAGGGAAATGATTTATATACCAATGTAAAGCTAAGACATCATACAATCAAATCAAC
Organism: Pissodes strobi; assembly: GCA_016904865.1. NCBI lineage: Eukaryota > Metazoa > Arthropoda > Insecta > Coleoptera > Curculionidae > Pissodes > Pissodes strobi. The sequence goes on from MU188384.1 coordinate 34,008, forward strand.
AATATAAAAATCATATAATATTAACATAAATAAAAAATACAAAAATATTAAAACAACCAATAGTGGCCGGTATTACACGCACTTGGTGGGGTAACCGTGGGCAGCGGCTGCTATTGCCAAAAAATAATAAAATACAATCCATTAACATTTAGGTAGGTAAAGTTGTCTCCATAGTTCCAGATTCCTACCGGATTCTCCACAGATTATGCAGATATCTTCAGTTATTTCTCATCTTCTATAGTTTTTATATCAGAATCTTCCTTGTCGTAATCAACTTTATTGGTGTTCTTGCGAATGACAGTTTTCTTCAGAATTGATACATTGCTTGATATGCCTCCAGTTAGCGCAAACACGTGTCTCCTAACTCTTTTGCCTTGCGGTTCGTTTAGTGGATTTCTCTGACTACTGCTTTTCGTCTTCTTTTTTCTTCAAAATGTCTTTAATTGGTGTTACTTTTTAAAATACGTCATTTGGTTTATTTGACTAGTAGCGGAATAACTGGGAACAGGAATAATCCTGGTAAATGGCATATTTAACTTTTAACCATTTTCATCATTGGTAGTTTTAGGTTTCAAAATGTTTGGGTTAGTTAGTTAGTTAGCTAGTTAGTTAGTTAGTCAGTCAGTTCCGGCACCGCAGTGAAACTTCTGCGGGGGTGAGCGACTTGACCGGATGCGTCCCCTGGGCGGCGGATAGGGGAGCGGCCTGGCATCCTTGGACACTGGGTCAGTGGTGAACATAATGGAGGATGAGGGGATTAAAAGCCCCAACAGCGTCTCTTAAAGTCACTGCCGCAGACCAGCTCAACCCAGGGCATCATAGCTAATGAGAACGGGCCTAGGGAACCCGGGGTACCCTTGCTGGGCCTGCACTCTTTTTCAACTAGTCTTGGGCCAGACTCCCTCCTTTATCATTCTGCTGCCCGATCTCCCTTGATCAACTCTTGTTCTTTCCGACCCCATCGTTATTAGAGCATTCGAGGGCATGTGGTCAGCTCCTTTTTCCCTTCTACACCGGACCGTAGGTATAAAAGGCACAAAAGCAACATGTGACACAAAAAAGAAGAATTACCCCAGGTGAGTCTAAATCTCACCACCGATTGCGATCAGGTGAAAGCCCCGGTGGTCGGTGCCGGCCCTGTGGATTCTGCGGAGGGCCAATCACATATTAAGCACACGATAAACGAAGAGAAAAATGCGGAAGCAGATGAGGTGCTAGTGGATCCAGCTGAAGTGAGGTTTGATAAGAATACTGGAATTGAAGTGAAGGAGAGAGTGCGTGCAGAGAGAATGGCGTCTACAAATAGAGAGTCCGAAATAGATCCCTTCGTACGTAGGGAATCTTTATCAAGGACCCCCCCCCCCAGGTGTTCAGTTCCCTAAACTATTCAGAACCCCTCCAAAACCAAAAACTTTGGAAGAAGGAAGTGAAGCCGAAAGCAGTGAAATGGAAGTTGATGAAAAAGGAAAATAAGGAACTAGTGGCAATGAAAGCGAAGAAGGAGAATATCAAACAGTACAGGCTAGATAAAGAAGAAGAAAAAGAACCACAGATAAAACCAAGGAAACAGAAACCTCGGTAGGTGGGAATTCTCTCGTGAAAGCACTAAATGTACTATTGAAAAATGTTTAGATTATTGGAGAAAGTTATGGGCGAAAGTTATAAACCGAAAAGGGATATAACAGAAATCTGCAGCAGACTGAAATATTATGCAGACCGGATAGAAAAAAAGGACATCAAAAAATGGTTGGAACAAACTATAAGGAAGGATAATTCTCCAATAGTAACTAAAGCCTCCACAGGCACCGAAACAGAATTTCCACTACAGAAGGATATAAACCTTGCCCCAACCATGATAACGACAGGAACGCAAACTCTACCTTGGAGCGTAATCAAGGACCCCAACTTGTGTCCCAGCCCCGTCTCCAGGGGTGAGGCGGCGAGGCAGCCGCCTCGGGCTGCCTATTTTTAGGGGCGGCCGTTTTTATTTTTTCTATAAAGTTTTAATGTGATTATATGTAACAGTGTAACACGGTAAATACTTTCGCAATGAATATGTAAAACGCTTCATTCGTACTATAAGCAGCTCATCGCGCGTTATATGCAATAATAACCAACGCCTTAAAAATTAAACTCCACTATATAACATAACGGTCTATTCGCAATTAGCATTAGCAGCTTAAATTCGCAGTAAATGAAAAATCGCATTAACAGTCGCAACTGCTAGTGAAAAGTCGCGACTTGGGCACATCTTTAGGGACGGGCGACATAATATGGCCCTAAAGCGATTCAGGACAATTTTTTCGGAAGTGGCCGAAATGCAACCCGATTGATTGATCGATTACTGAATAGCATGCAGCATGTAGCAGTTGTAGCACATATTGAGCGTGGAGCGAGCGCATGTTACATATTCGTACTGGTGCGATTTCTCATACCAAAAGTTCGAACTCCGCGCTTCCAAATACCCCTCTCTAGAGTACCCACATCAAAATTAATTTTTTTCGAAAATTATTTTTGAAAATGTTTGTTTCGCTTTCATTACAGAAACGGTTAGAGGGATCCACGTACATGTCACCCAATTACAAATAATTGTTTTTAAATCACTTAGTGGCGAAAACCACAAATATTCCCAAAAAATCTCCTCTTCGAAATATTTCGGTACAACTCGTCCGATTTTTTTGATCAAAAATTCGAACTCCGCGCCCCCAAGTTTAGTAGAGTACCCACATCAAAATTTAGTTTTTTCGAACATTATTTTTTTAAATTTTTTTTCGGTTTCATTACAGAAACGGTTAGAGGGATCCACGTACATATCACCCACGTACAAATATATTTTTTTAAATCACATACGGGTGTAAAAACCACAATTTTTCCCAAAAAATTCCTTATTTTCAAAATATTTCGGTACAGCAAACTCGTGCGATTTTTAGACCAAATATTCGAACTCCGCGCCCCCAAATACCCTCTCTAGAGTACATACATCAAAAAAAAATATTTTGTTAAATTATTTTTGATTTTTTTTCGTTTTCATTACAGAAATGGTCAGAGGGGTACCACGTACATGTCACCCACGTACAAACAAAAATTTTTAAATCACATACAGGGTGTTAAAAATAGAAATTTCACAAAAAAAAACCTATTTTCGTAATATTTCGGTACAGCAAACTCGTGAGATTTTTTAGATCAAAAATTCGAACTCCGCGCCTCCAAATACCCCCTTCTATAGTACCTACATCAAAATTTATTTTTCTCGAAAATTATTTTTGAAATTTTTTTCGCTTTTATTACAGAAATGGTTACAGGGATCCACGTACATGTCACCCACGTCTAAATAAATTTAGAGGGTGTTAAAACCACAGTTTTTCCCAAAAAATCCCTATCGAATTATTTCGGTACAGCAAACTCGTGCGATTTTTTAGATCAAAAATTTGAACTCGGCACCCCCATATACCTCTCTCTCTAGAGTACCCACATCAAAGAAATTTGTTTTCGAAAATTATTTTAAATTTTTTATTTTCGCTTTCACTACACAAACGGTCGGAGGAATCCACGTACATACCACGCACGTACAAATGAAATTTTTTAAATCACATACAGGGTGGTAAAAATAGAAATTTCCCCAAAAAATCCCCTATTTTCGGAATATTTCGGTACATCAAAATCCCCTATTTTTTTAAATCACATTTTTCCCAAAAAATTTTTTAAACCAAAAATTCGAACTCTGCGCCCCCAAATACCCCCAAAGTACCCAATTCAAAATAAAATTTTTCAAAATTTTTTCCCTGGTTTTATTACCGACAGGATTAGAAGGATCCACTTAGGTACATATCACCAGCGTAGAAATAAAATTTCCAAAATCATATACAGGGTGGTAAAACAATACATATAAAAAAAAACTTTTTTCGAAATATTTCGATACAAAAAACTCATACGACCTTTTCAATGCGAAAATCGAACTCAACGCACCCAAAAACCCTCCCATAAAAAGAATCATCCCCCTACGAAATTCCCTATTTCGTGCCGAAATCTAAAGAAAAATGCTAGATTTTGAAACAAAAATTACATTTTATTTGAACTCCTATCGAAAAACTTTATAGGAGCTTTTAGATCGACCTTAAAACGGCGCAGACACTGGCGCAACCGATTTGAGATATCTCTTTCCGTGTTACTACACAAATGAAAAAAATATAAAAATCACGTTTGGTCGATTTGGAAAAAAAATCAAATTGGATACGGCATATTATAGTACCCGACGAGATCCATCTTTCTCCCATTTAAAGTTTACCTCTAACTCTTACCGATTTAATGAAAATCTCGATTTTTTTACCGTGATTTCCGGAAAAGAAATTTGGAAAAGAAATATCCGTTTTTATTAGAATTTTATTACCATAAAAACACAATTTTCACAAGCATATACAGGGTGGTAAAAAAATAATTTTTGAAAAAAAAACCTTTTTTTCGTAAAAACGGAAATATATATATTTTTTAAGTTCGACGACTCACATACGGGCTAAAGGCCATCGAAATACACATTTTTGGTGGTATGTATTTTTCCGTATCACTCGTAGTTTTGGAGATACGCCCGTTCTCGAATTTAAACGGCCGATTTCTCGAAAACTAAGTATATTGTTTTTTTGTCGTAAAGAAACTTTTTTGGCGGCCTTGAGGTCCTCTACCTACATGCCGAATTTCGAATCGATCGGAAAAAAAATCCAATAGGTTCCAGGAAGATTCCGGTTTCTATGGGACAAAATTAAGGTTAGGTCGATATAAAAAAACGTTTTTTCCGTTTGCCGAAATTCTTCTCTTCTCTACCGGAACCTACCCGTTAAAAAAACGTGTTTCGCGATTTCCCCCAATTCTCGATAGAATTTCAAGAAATGGGGGCGTGGGAGGTAGCCCCCACCTCCCACAAATCGGCCAACCACGACTCCGCTGCGGAGTTTGGTCGCGGCAAAATTTCGCTCCGAGTTCCCATTTAGCAAGAAATCGCGAAAAACCACGCGATTTTTATATAGCTCCCCAAAACCCCTCTTAAAATCGAGCCCTGTCATCCCCAATTTAATTTCAGGTATCCCCTACGTGGTACATCTACCATCAAAATATATATCCTGCAGGTCATCTCCTTATACCGGAACCTACCGGTTAAAATACCACGCGGGCACCTATTCGCCGGATGGGTCATAATTGACTCCTTAATTGGTCTGTTGTAAGGGGCGGCCAAATCCTGCTCGCCTCGGGCGGCCTAAAGCCTGGAGACGGGGCTGTGTGTCCTCTGGAGGGAATAGAATGTATGGACGCTTTCGAACTAGTGGAGAATAAAAACTAGATAGACTGTATCTACACAAATACAGATATCAAAATAGGGAATCCTCTGGAAACCCAGGATGAAATAACTAAGGTGGTGATCACAGAACCAACCGACTCCAACATAGAACAGAGTATAAAAATTGTTTATAAATAGAAATATCCTGAGATAGAAGGACTCAAGGGACCAATTGAAGTCATTGAGCATTTCACAAGCATTAAGTCCAAAGGCCGAGGCGAGCTGATTAAACGTAAAACTGAAAATAACATACGATGGTACCGATCAAGACAATTGACGAAAGGGTAGCAATACCTGTCCCCACTTAGACTTCAAAAAATTAGACCATCTTCCATGATACAAAAACAAAAATAAACATATCGCTATTGGACAAGTGTGATACATCGTTGGTTTTGGGAGATAGCGGTAACAAATTTTATCATAAGTGAAATCGGGTAAGAAAAGATCGCCCCGTCTCTGTCCAACACATTATCTCTTATGGAGGAAATCTAGATTTGTTGATATATTGATAACTGTGAGTCATCGTTGGTTTTGGGAGACCAAAGGCTTCTAAAAAATGAAATAAAAAATCCAGGTCCGTATTTAAAAAAATGAAGTTGATGATGGGGGCCCGGACACGAAACGTCAGATTTAAAATTTGACACTGCCATTTTATAAAGGGGAAAAAGTGGCAATGATAATGTTAAATTTATTTTATATCATCTCTTCAAATAAAATCAGGAAAAAATAAAAATAAAATAACTCTTCCGGTTTTTAACGAATATCTCCGGAACTATTCGGAATTTTCCGAATTTCAAAACCGCATCTTGTTCGGCATCAAATTGCACAACTTTGCCTTAATTTAACCGACTTCGTATCTCTTACGGTTCCCGGGATCCCCATGCATGCACTCGAATTTGTAGCACCCTGTAT
>MU188384.1:50245-63285 GCA_016904865.1 Pissodes strobi
ACAAAATTTCAATCATTTGTGGAGCAAAAGGCAATCAATTCCAGGGTTTAAATGAACTTGCAAAGAGGTTAAATGAAATTTGGCATCAAATTGTGCAAGAAGTGATTTTTCGGCTTATTTTGACCTATCACGTCGTTATCGGGCCGTAATTGCGGCAAAAGGTGGAAATACCCTTTATTGATTGAATGCTTATGATGTCTTGTTTTTGTAATTTTATTCAATAAAACTGGCTTTTACACGTACAAGTCGTAGTTTTTTGGTTAGTGCGAAAAATCTCGTCGGCTCCATTAATAATTAAGATAGAAAGATGAACCAAAAAAGAAAATGCTGCTAAACACTAGACTATAGAATGATTTCTGTTGAGTGTTGCGAGAATTGCCAGTTCGCCCTACTGGGTGTTTCATATTTGCCAATAAAAATCACTAGTATAAATACCACTCTCTATATCAATAAAATTGTTTTACAGTAATTTTTTACCAAAATTTGCACAATCCAACCAATGTTAAAAAAAAGATCGCTGAAATCTGTTAGGTGGTTAATGAAATATTCAACTGTAGAGTTTTAATACACTCTGCATTTGTTGCTAGTTTTAACGAGGAGTGTATATAACCATTCGTAGCAATAAACATTCGGCTTTCACTGCGAAAATTTATGAAAAGTGATTTAATCAAAAGTTTCATATTTTTAAATAAGTTTCGTAGAGTCCATTGTAGCGCTAACCATAGACCAAACGAAAATCTTAAATACGAGTGTGTAACTTTTATTTAAATGCATTATTTAGTCCTTCCAAGACACCAGAAGGAGAGTGCCTTTCTTTGAGCAGAGAAAAATGGCTCATTTGAGTCACGAACTGATAATATTAATCTGATGATCTCATGAACATCTACATTCACAAATAAAACTCAAGATTCATATCCTGGAAAAAGAGACTGATTTTGAGTAATATGCAAAAACCCTTGTTGTTGTTTGGCAGTTTTCACTTTGAAATTGATGATGTTGCAGTAGATACCTAGATGTCTGGATACTGAGTTTGCTGATTTAGCATAGAATTCTCAGTAGCTCAGCTCAACATGTGCACGAATCTCAGTATTTACTGCAGGTAGTAACGCGAACATCACAGAGCAATTTTTATTCTAAAACCAGAAGCAGTGTAAGCCGCCTATTTAAATTGAACAAGATAATGGAGTAGCCTAGCTATTCTTGGTCTCCTATATTTACATATATAGTTTGGGGACTGCTTAAGTAACATATGATTTATTTGTAGGTTAGAGTGGGAAAATATTTTACGGAGGCTAACAATAGAAGCATAAGAAAACGTAGCAAAGAGGGGCGGGTAAAAAATTGACTAAATTAAAGCGACATTGGTTATGGATGGCCCCTTACCTAGTCAATTATGTAAAAAAATGCAATCGGGAAAAGGCACAAATAAAGGTGAGAATAAATACTCCACAAATCTGAAGACCTACCACTTAAAATAAACCGAGATATCCTGGGACCACAAAATAGGGATAAGTTATAACCGTTTAATCGAATAACTCGTATCAAAACTTTTGTTAAATCGTTTTAAAATTAGAGCATATAAGACAGTAAAAAGACAAGGTTAAAATTGTAAATCTCTATCCAACCAATACATTTTTAGAAATTGAAACAGAACGGATTTATAGGAAAACCAACACTTACTTATAACTATATATCTTAACCCTTGTCATGAATAATGCAAATTTCATGTTATTTTTGAAATAAATGTTGTGGATAAAACTGGTTCAATACTTTGGTATGATATTTACCTATTACTCTCGTAGGATAATCTTTATATTCATACTGCAGGGGTTCGAAGGTGGCTAGAAAATACACCAGCACAAGAAACAATACAACTGGAATGAGAAGGCACCAGCAAATTCTCCAATATATACCAGGCTTCCTTTTTGTCATAAATTCAATATCTTGACAAATGTTTTCTAAACCTAAAATAAAAAAATAATTAGACATATTTTGTTTAAGTAGATAATGAATCATCAATGTATTTTTAATTCCTTGGATATTAATTTCTAACATTTCTCAGTACTAAGACTTTTATGAATTTATAGGGATTTATTTTTTAAATATGAAAAAAACCTTTTTCAATTATTATTACGTTCCAAGAAATCCATAATTTCATTCTCATGTAAAGTGTGCCAAATTTTATCACTTATAAATCTTTGTACGGTAGTTATGGTAAAATATTTTTATTTACAAGAATAGTTCTAAACATGTAATTAAATGGAATTTCTGGAATAAACTTAAATAAAACCTTTTTAGACCCAGTTACTTTATTATGAGGTCTTAAATCCCTTTGAAAATACTAACCGTACCACCACAATACAGAAACAACTTCCATAATGTTCATAAAATAAAATACAAAGGTTCCACCGTAAAAATCTATCATGGTGAAGATCCATTGACCACCCTAAAAAAAAAATTTTTAATACAGAATAGTATGTCTAATTCAAACACACTAACCTATGTAATGTAATGTAATCATTAATGTAATGTAATCACAATGGAAAAATGAATCAAGGTCCTATTCTGACAGGTTTATCTCTAGACCTGTGTACAGGTTTGGGTGCAATGAATTTTATAAATATGCTCCTCTTTTTTTCTCTTAAATTGATATATACATAAACAAAAATAGGAACGTTTTTGGGAAACTTCTAATTCTTCTTATATTTCCAATATATCCGAATTTATTATTTCTTTAAAATGCTCAAATTATAATTTTTTAAGTATGAATTATTATATAGTGTTGCTAATGTAAATATACCGTTACAATTACTTACAGGTGTTATATATACCAGCCCAATAATGAATCCACCAATTGCTGTAGCTAAAGATACATGCCAGATTTTTAAGTGTGGAAATGCATCCATAATCACTGTAAATGCACATCCTTGCATAGCTGCCAGACTTCCTACTCCTAAGACAAACAACATTACGAAGAATAGGATCGCAAAGAGCTAAAACAGTATAATATTATTTGTTATGAAATAGGAAGCTTTGCTCTAGTTATAATGTTTAAAAACAGACGATTCTGGCAAAAATTTATTTAAACTTTGGTCTCTATTGACGGAGGACAGTATCGACAGAGTATTACGAATATCGAGTAGAGACACTCAGCAAAATCGTTTCGATGTTTTTTACATCAAACGCAAAAGCCGCCGCACACCTGCAGCCGCGAGCAATCTGTCGGGCCCAACGTATTCGCTGATGCGCTTTCTTCGGATATTATTTGATACATGAGACAACGCGACGCGACAGTACACAATTTCAAGGCATTTGCACACTCACTGTCCCTCGTAGCAGAGCCACCGCAGGTCAAGAACCAGATTGATCCGGATTCGCTTCGACGCCAAACGCTGTCGGCGACATTCGAAACTTATCTCCAGTGAACCTACCGTATATTTACTTTTACCGTGGTTTCGATTTGAAAATAGGTATGCAGCTAACCAAGATCCATCCATATTCCTGGGTGGATCTTGGCTGGCTGCATAACTTTTACCAAATCGGTACTGTCCTCCATTAACACAGGTCAGAAGGGAAATTGATTTTTTTTGGGGTCTGATTATCACCATCTTGGTGTGGTGTGTAAAAACAAAGGAAATAACAACACAGCGAAAGCTAACAAGAATACAAAGGCTCGCCTGTCTGAGTATAACAGGGGCTATGAAAACGGGCCCCACAGCAGCCCTGGAAACCGTATTTGACCTCCTTCCGCTGCATATATGCATAGACAAGGAGGCCTGGACCAGTGCGTATAGAGTCACTCAGACACAAAAACTGAAGTCAGGAAAGCTGACTAGTCACCTTAAAATTATGAAGGGCATCCAGATTGAGGCGATGATCAAACCAACCGATACAATAGAAAGAAAACTCCACTTTGATCGCTCCTTTGAAGTGGTAATTAAGACCGTAATACTACAGGAGAAAGACTAAAACATCTAGAGAGGAGATCACTTGTCTCGTACTCAGATGGATCAAAGATAAAAGAAGCAATGGTATCCGGGATTTACCAACCTAGGAAACACTCCCACAAAAGGTATAAGAGTTGCAAATATCTATATCCTGTCAGATAGTCAAGCAGCCATAAGAGCGCTAGCATCTAGCAGAATCAACTCCCGGCTAGTGTGGGATTTTTGAATGGCTACAGATCAACAGGCAAACAGAAACAGACTCACCCTAATGTGTCTCACACTTGCCTAACTAAACAAAAAAGCTTCTCAAGCTGCAAAAAATGATATAAAACTGCCAACTGACATGCCTCTGGAAGTACCACCTCAAGGAAATGGAGAAAACCAGTGACGAACAATGCAGATTCTGCCAAACTATGGCTGAAATCTCAGAGCATTTGCTCTGCGAATGTCAGGCATCACTGACTCGCCAAAGATAAGGGCATCTAGAAAATGCTCTTGTGGCACCGGGAGATATACAAAAGCTCAACCCTTGAAATATTCTGAGGTTCTCGAAGGAGATAGGAATTTTGGTGTAAAATAGAAGGGTATACACAAAGTATCAATTTTGATAGACTTGTTGAAGGGGAAATCTTGCCGAACGCCCGCTCTACCTACCATACCATACCATCTCTCCATCGCTTTCCTTGTCGTCCGAATGATCCTTTTCCTGTTGGAACCTTCACTCACGCCAGTCTTAAAAGTGTTTCATTATGAAGGCTGGAAACGTGTATTCTCTATATCAGCTGTTGAGATTTAGTCACTTAAACAATATCACTCTGCCTGTAAAGCTCTTGAACTTCGATATTCATTTTAATACGATACCGGTTTGTGTTCTCGTGGTTAGCCCCGAAGATGCTTCTGAGCATTTTTCGATCAAAGCATCTTTTGTTCGTTTACTAAGGTTATTGTCCACGTTTCACACCCACATATTATTCTCGGTATGGCAATAGATTTATAAATTTTGATATTTGATGTTACAATTAGGTTTTTTGACGACTTTATAAGACAGTTAAGTGCGTATAGGCAGCAGTTTGCAGATTGAAATCTACATTTGGTTTTCAATGACGTCGTTATCAGCAGTGATTATAGGTTCGAGATATTTAAAATACTAGACTCATTCAACATTAAAAGTGTTTACTGCCATATTTTGCCCTCTTCGTCACATTCTGTTTATACACATATATTTCGTTTTCTCCTTATTGACTTTCAAACTCACGTTACCTGTTGTTTTTCCTTCTTGGTGTAAATGCATCCTACGGTTTAGATGGGATAATTATTTGCATATGCTAGCAGGATCTCTAGATGTTAACAGTTCGGCTGATCTCACGGTCTTTTGTAAGACGAGTTTAAAAAGCAATGATAGTAAGGCATCTCTTTGTTCTCAGTGTGTATTTCAAAACAATACACACTATTATTTATTCATACTTTAGATTTTTCACCCTCCACGCGGGCTTTGGCGATCTGAATGAGCTTGTTTGAAATAAGAATTCTGCCATCGCATTTGGTACTTGGCTTCTCTGTATGCTAAAGAATACCTATGTATAATCCTATTATACACTGATCTATTTCCCAAGAGCTGTCTCAGCGAAAATATTGGTCTGTAGTTGAACAGGGTGCCTTAAATCCGGCTTTGTAATTTTTCCGCATGTGGTGTTAACTTGCATAATATTCGATAGTGCTTTATATGTAATGTTTATCAGTGAGATTTCTTTGTAGTTGAAGCATTTGGATTTGTCCCCTTTTTTTCTGGGTTCATCTTGCTGGTATTCTTCCTTCTCGCTACATAAGGATATAACTATGAAGGGCACCTCCGCCATATTTTAGAAAATCAGCATTTGGGCCATGTGCTTCCAGTTCGTTAATACCTTTTACGTATCCTCAAAGGAGATTTCTATAACTGCTATCCACTGTAATGTAAGTTTCACCTTTAGGTCGTCCTTCCTGTGTTACGTTTAAAAGATCTTTAAAATATCCTTTCCATTTTCTAAATAGTTCTTCGTCTTGTGGCCTTTATGTTCACTGGATCTGAGCTTATAACCTCTCTTCTCCAATGAGTCCGGTCTCAAAATTCTCGCTACCCTGGCTTAGATTGACTTATTCCCATTACCTCTTATTTTTTCGTTCATAATCTCTTTTCTTTCCTCTTATTAGTTTCTGTGTCTATTTCCGACATTTTACATATTCCTCTACTTTCGTATGTCTGTAGCTATATCATTATCTTCCTCACTGTTTGTCTTTTTCCTAGCAAATATTGGTATTTTTGGGCCAATCATGTTTTTGCCTTCTTTCTTTTATTTTTCCCCGATATTTTCATCAGTCTTTGTTGTTATTACTGCAATTGTCTTCCAGAGCTTTTCAATTTCATGACCTTATGAATGGGAGCATTTGTCTAGTTCAAGTACATTTTAGGAAATAAACAGTGTTTTCTTCAAACGTCAGTAAATCCGTCATTACTCGACTGTGTAGGCGGCCGTGAAGTTTCGCTTTTGCTCCGCTGAGCTTTACTTTTCACTTTTCCGCCGGCGGAGGTAAAAGTGTTGTCATAGCAACATAGATACAATACAAACAGGCAACAAAATAAGCGTCAACAACTCAAGATTTATTAAACTACAATTGGCATTTATCACTCAATTGGTGACTGCATTTCTAAAAATCACTAATTTAGGAACAAATTGGTTATTATTTAATTGAACTTACTCAATAACTGCTTATCAATACGGAATTAAAACGCAATCAGAGACGCAATCTTAAAAAAATAATTATTGTTGACAGTGTCCACTGACAGCTTTATGTTATATTACTATAGCATCAACCTGTGCCTATTCACCGACACCGGTCTAAGCCGCCTTCCGAACCCACTTATCTTTAATAATAATTAGATATTATTACTATTAAAAAGAGATGTTTTTGCATTAATTTGTCGACATTTGAAGAAAAAACTGCATATTTTATTTGGAGGAAAAGTTACTTTTCATGGCTTGCTCTCTATTACGAGCCTCACTCCGTTCGGCTGTTAAACACGAGCGCGCCATGAAAAGTATCACTTTTCCTCCATATAAAATAATATACTATTTCGATAGCCAGTAACCCAGTTTTCTTTATGAACACATTTACGTACATTGGAAGTCAATGATATAAAAAGATAAATTAAACCAAACCAGTATTTTGTATGATATATCGAAAAACAATTACTTTTTTTGTAAAACACATATGAACATTACATTTTAGGCACAGAATTCAAGATCGACCTAATATTTTACACTTTGATGTAAAATATTTTTGATCAATTGTTGGCATATGGTTCAGTCTGTCTAAGCCAACTTCGGAATAGCAGATGAGTCCTGAAAAACTTCATTTTAGGTAACATTTAGCTGTAGTTTCCATAGGTACGTAATACACTTGAAGCTCGCTCGATTCAAAACTTGATATTATATTGAGTTTAAATTTAAAACACCGTTTTTATTTAAAGTAATATTTGGCTCTATTTTTATAAGTACGCATTCCAATTAGTTCCGATCGGATAAAAAATGGCATGTGCAGCTCGTAGGAAAAGCACATTCCTGGACTTCTGTGTTACTGTGTTGCTGGACGAGGCGCCCAGGAATGTTTTGCTTTTCCTACTAGTTACGCAATATATTATTTATATTTTGACCTTACTTGTCACAAATACATCAAAACTAGCTGCCTATTCAATCACAATAATGCATGCAAACACATTTCCATAGCAACGCTTGATAATAATACCTGTGTCTTGCTTGTCTTCCAAGTTTGACGTTTGCTTACATTTTAATTCAAAATGTATTATGACATGAGTTTGGATACATAAAATAATATTAAATTTATGTTTGACTTTTGATTTCAGAGAGGTATTATGAAAAATATCGTTTATTACACGTCCAGAAACAGCTTTTTCATAATACCTTTCTGAAAACTATCATTTTCGACGACTCTGTAGAACAAAAAAAGTAAGTCTTTCCGGTGCGCCCGCACGGGAAAAGTTTTCCCGGTCCCTGACTTTAAGTGCTAAATTTGCAGTTATTTAGTCACAAAATAAGCATAAAGTATAATAAATTGCGTCAAAATTAAACAACGATGCAGTCTACAAAATTAATCTAGTACATTTTAGCGTCAATAGTCTAATTTTAAGTAAAAGTATTCTATTTATTCTGACCTTATTTATCACAAATACATCAAAATTAGAGCTATCTATTCAATTACAAAAAAGCAGACAAACACATTTTCATAGCAACGCTTGATGAATGGATAAATACCTGTCTTGCTTGTCTTGCAAGTTTGACGTTTGCTTACATTTTAATACAAAATGTATTATGACATGATTTTGGATACGTCAAATTATAATAATTTTATGTTTATGTTTTGATTTCAGAGAGGTATTATGAAAAATATCGTTCATTACACGCCCAGAAACAGCTTTTCCTGTGACTGGTAATTAAATATACTATTCCCGCGCTTGTACGACTGCCGGTGTTCGGCTACGCCTCATACCAGAAACTGCCGTGCGTACACCGGAAAAGCCTAGTTTCCGGACTTGTACTAAAATATACTATTTCCTTATAGATATAAATATAACCACTAAAATGCACGTTACAGCAATATTCAACCAATATCAAAGATTGCCATGACTCTGATAGATTTATAATGTATTAGTTCTGTCAATTTATAGTTACTATTCACTTAGTTATTTTGAGAATTTAAGTAATTATTATTTTTCATTATTATGACTGGTCGGAAACAAAATAATGCATGCAACCTACATTTAATATTGAAACATTCACATTCACTACAAGACTAAATTTGAAAGCTTTTAATTCTTAAAGCTGCTGATTGCTATAGTGTATTGACATTTGTGGCTCTTTATTGGCCACATTAATAGCAAAAATTGGAGGTTAAAATATTGTAATTTATCAGGCTCTATAATGTACCACATGTATTATTATAATGCTAGTCTAATTTTTTTTCTCCAAGTAACACTCTAAAAAGAATAGCTTTTTTTTCAAATGGGTTAACCAATAATAACGTCATAAAATCAATATTGCAGCTAGCCGAAATTTTGTTTGTTTCTTAGGTTTCGGGAATAAATCGTTTAACGGATATCGCTCCTCTTAGATTATTACCCGCATTTAAACTCATCTAAAGCAAATTAAAATTATAATAAAACTATTGAGCTCCTATCCGCGATATGGATTTTTATGAGAATTGTTTGTACACCAGAAAAAAATATTTATACAGTGTGTTACTTAATATTATTGATAGGGTATTCCTAAAGCAATTTTAAAGGCTGGTATAAATGTATGTCCTAATATGCTTCGTTTTCGATATTCCATCAGGTGTTAAAATTTTTATAATTATCGTTTAAAAATAATGTATCTAAAAGCTAGTCCAACGAAGTTTCCAGTGTAAATAGAAACGTGTGTGATATACCTATAAATATATATAAATTTATAAACTTGGCTATTAATGAGATGCATACTTATTTTTATGAAAAAAGCGGTCTACGGGAGGATGGTCTATAATTACTATTTTGGTTAATGATTACTTAGAAATAGTAAGATATACGACAAAAATAAAAAAGAGGTTTTCTGTCTGAGTGGTTATCATTAATAAAATAATAATATTGAAAAAAAATCAAAAGCACAGTAATTTTCATATTAAAATTGTATCGGGACGGAGGCATACCTAGCTCCAATAGCGTTAAAAAAAAAATCCCTTTAATTGAAATGTGAATTTTTATACCACAATAACTAGTCAGAATTTAGTGTAATTGAGATAGATTTTGTCGATTTAGAAAATAAAAATTTAGTAACCTGTATATGGAAATCAAGCATTTTAAGATGTAAGTTTACATGAAATTTTTAATTTCAAATCGGTCCAGCAATCATTCTTTAATTTTTGTACTTAATGTTGGGTGACACCTTGTATAACCACAGAAATGCTCAGAATTTGCTTCAAGTAACATTTACATGAGTGTAAATTTTTGAGCGGCCTAAATTTAATTTAAATTTTAGGTTTATTTGTTGCTTCTATTTTCTCTCTATTGTAAGTTGTTGGGAATTCATAAGTATAATAATCAGAAAGAAACATCTGTGAGACGGCTGCTGCAAATTAAACATTATAATATAAAACTTGTTAAGCGTTTTTTCCCAACATTACCAGTATATTTAGGCCAGAAATTATTTTGAAAAAATCCTTTATAAAATTCAATTGATCAACTATGTTAATCAATGATTGACTACACAATTTTTTACTTAAAATGGTTTTGTCATTTTGTAACATTTGGCATATAGCGGTCAGTCTATATTTTACAGCGTAACGCCAAGTCCTAGGTGAGCGATTTACAGGCGACGCGAACGCGAAGCGCTGGCGATGCCGTACGAAAAGTTAATATAGTCGCACGGCATCGCCACTGTTTCGCGTTCGCGTTCGCTGCTAATCGCTCACGTAGGACCGGGCGTAATACCAGAATGAATCATCGGCACTTAACATGCGTTTCGCCAACCATATTAGCATCACGGTCTATAGATATTCTAATAGACGGTGTTTGCATAATCAAGAGTACTGGCTAAAAATTACTCACAATTTATAATTTTTCACCATAATAATAAATTATAAAACACAAATTTGAACGTTTAGGTGCAATTTGCTAATCATGTAAACATTATCAGGAAAATCATTACAACAATAAAATTTTAATCACTGCTTCTTATGATGATCAACTGCTAAGATTGTGTTTTGCTATTATAATGCAAAAACTGTACACTATATTCGTGTTGAATTAAATGAAGTAACGATATAAAATATCTCACCCATGGTACGGCTTCAAATCTAGCAATAGCTTCAGGATACGATATAAATGCTAACCCGGTACCACCAGACTTTACGACCTCTGAAACATCCACATTCATCTTGCTAGCCAAGTTGCCAAGGATTCCAAAAATAATGGTACCGGCTAGCAGAGAAGTCCCTGTATCTAGTGTAGTAACTACCATCGCATCCCTAAAACCAAAAGTTGTGTGATACCAATAAATAATATTTAATTTAGTTTATTCCACTAGGGCTAATAATATTAAAATAATTACAATTGCTCAGGTACAGAGTTCACTTCAACGCGATTAATTAGAATATTATTAATAACCTCATATTATATCCTGTATCAATCCAAAAAAAAGATCAATTTTTGCATCTGGTTTTAATTGAATAGCTTTTATAATATTTAGCCATAAGATTAAAGCATGACAGCACTACATATTTTCTCATAATTACAATTTTTATACAAAAAGTAAACTAGTAACTTAAGTGACTTATACTTATACATAGAAAAGTGGAAACGAACCTCTTAGAATTATAGCAACTTAGCCTTTACATATTTGAAAAAATACTATAATACCGAAATCTCACTTTGTTTTGAAAGCTAGCATCGCTTCCCAGTCAGGTACGGATGTTTAGAGTCTCTTGGTAGCAATCTATTTCCTCCTATCTTCAGTCGCAGTAATAACATCCGTTAACAAAAAGTTGTTGGAAACCAAAATAACTCACTCTCCTTTTGAACGCTTCACAACTTTTTCTTGTACGTTTTCTGCCACTTCTTCACTGATGTCGATGACTGGTAGCTTCTTGCAAAAGCACGAGAATATTTTTCGTACACGAACCTTTCCTTATGCAAAGCGATTATCTGATGTATACTTAATAAGCCGGATATTTTTTTCTTGATATTGTTTTATCTTCTTCGAAATTTTGTAATCCTCAATAAAGTGCGTAGTAACTTTCATTTTTTCTTTATGTGTTTTTAAATAATTGTCTGGCATATTCTATATCTTTTATTTTTGAGACGTGATCATCACTGAGTCATTTTATGATAGCTACTATACCATCTGGAGAATCTTTTCCATGGTAAGATCCTAAGAGTTTCATGATCCACATTTAATTTAAGTTTCGTGAAAGTAAGTTTTTAAAAAATATATATTATATTTATTTTATAGTGAGTTACTGGGCCATCGCTAAAAAAATGTAGTGTCACATTCTTAGATTTTCACTACAGCAATATAGAGGTAAGGTGAACCAAGATACAACATATCTTCTTTTTTTTGGTCTTCAAAATTTACTACAACTGTGTCTACCGTAACGACATGTGATGTCCCATAATGCATGACTTCAATTTCTGAACACATGATACAAAGAATAACAGGTATGATATTGCGCACACCACTATCAGCTGACTCGCTCCTGTCAACGTCACAATGAGAATTGCCGCCATTAAAATCCACCGGTTTAAAAGGGGACTTTCATACTTTCATGATATTTTAAGCTTTGTTTATTTTGTCGTGTATTTCGTGGTGTTTTGTCAGCATTTTATGAGATTTGTGGCATTTAAGTTGAATTTGGAGACTCTTTCGTGTAAAAAACTTAAAACAAATCATCAACAATAGTTTTAATAAACTATTTTGAACTATTAGTTAGTGTGACTTTAGTAATAGTGACTTTGTGTGGACAATAGTAACATTATTTTATCGTTTTAAAAGCTATATGAGGAATAATAGACCGGCAAGTGATTAAGACAATATTAATTTGTGATTTTTAGCATTTTTAAGGTTAGTTATAAACTACACATATTAAAAATGCGTTGTGATGTAGCTGGTTGTCTGAGTGACAATCAGACAAAACGTGCTGACAAATCTGTAAGATTTCATGCTTCTCCCAAAGACAATATTGTTGTAAAACTGTGGGTTACTGCTTGTTGCCGTAAAGACCATTTTAATACTAAAACCTTGAGAATTTCTTCAAAATATTTCAAGTCAGAAGACCATGAAATAAATTTGCAACATGAATTGTTGCAATACGAATCCAAAAGAGAACCCAGTCCAAAGCGCAATGCAGTACCTTCTTCACCTGCCAAAATAATAGTATATTATTTTATATGGAGGAAAAGTGAAACTTTTCATGGCGCGCTCGCGTTTAACAGCCGAACGGAGTGAGGCTGGTAATAGAGAGCAAGCCATGAAAAGTAACTTTTCCTCCAAATAAAATATGCTGTTTTTT